>SKCR01043439.1:0-67678 GCA_019454045.1 Zanthoxylum bungeanum | reverse complement strand
AATCATATTATTTCATCAACCACATTACTGACTCTCAGTCACATTGAGCACAACCACAATAACATTTTAATTAAATCACAAAGAATTGAGTCATGGTCATAATTTTAGCCGGAGTCACAATGTGACTATCATTTGAGTAACTGACAGTTTAGTCATGATTGTGTTATGTTTTATAGCCTAAAACTTCATGTATCATGTAAACAGCTTATTAATAAAATATGTATTATTCATTTATGTTTATTCGAATTATTTGCATATTATAAATTATCTAAAATATCTTTGATTACTCAAGTAGTCTCAGATTTAATGTATGAATGTCATACATAATAGCATTTAAGTCTGAGATCAATAATTTATCAATCGTATATAGAGAGCAAAAAAATATGAGTATTTTATTTACGGATTATCTACAGATACAGTTCATTATATAATTAATATAACAATCATGATCTATGATCGTTCATGTGGCGACATGAGATTGGATGCACCTTATATGATATGGTCAGATAGGAATGGACCGTGACATAAATAAATTTTGTTTAATATCCGTTAGATAAAGAAATTCATATATATCTACTAGATGATCATACATGGGTTGATCTCAATCATAAGTGTATTGTTAACTTCTCCATGACAGTATATGTCCTTTAATTTACATGATTTAGATCGATGTAGAATTTATGGTCAACAAATTCATACTTTGGGCCATGGTTTGATGTGTGTCTGGGAATATTTTACATAAAAATGAAATCCACTCATTTTTTACGGAAAATATAAGAGTATATCACTTAAGGGTTGATTCGGTACTTAAACGATTAGAGTATTCAAGTCTTTCGATTGCGAATATAAATATTAAATTGATAATGGTTATTAATAAATCATTTATTAGAGAATTAATGATACTTAAGACACAAGAAATAATTAGAGGAGTATAACAAACGTTATAATTCGGCTCTAATTATGATATACTCGTTGAGGGTCAACCTGTATGAAATAATTATATCAATTGATATTTACTTAGCTCGGCTTATGTAAAATATATGCAGGTACGAGAATGCAGTTTCAAGTTGTTAGTGGAACAATTTAAAGTTAATAATATGGAATATTCGATTATATAGTATTAATTAATATTTCATGATTATTGGAGCTTGGAACTGTGGGTCCATTTGGTCTCATGCTAGCTCGCTACATTAAAAGAAGTCATGCGATAATTAAATAGTCCAATTATAAGCTCACTTGCATAATTAAATAATTATGAATTATTTGATTTTTGTAGTAATTATTAATATAATTAATAATTATAATATGTCACACATGAAAATTATATTAAAATAATTAATATAAAGTTTTCAATTAAATGATTATTAGACAATCATAATTTAAAGTTTAAACTTTAAATTTAAATTAAATAAAATATTTAGAATAATTTAATTTTTATTTTCAAAAATAAAATCAAATATCTTTAAAATTTATTTCAAAGATTATTTGGATATTAGATCTCATAATATTGTTGAATTTATTCAAAAGATGCTGAATAATATCGTATCCTTATTGACCGAAAATTAGCTATATGGAGAGAAAAAATAAAGCTTCCATTTTTTAGAGAAATAAGGTGTGAACTTTTTAATGAAGAGTTCATTGGAATTACCTTTAGGTTGTTTCTCAATCATATTGCCGAAATTTAATCATATTGAACACAATCATAATTGTAACACCAGTTACATTATCGACCCTCAGTTACATTTGTAACCTTAGTCAAATTAGTTACATCAGTCCAATGTCGACTCTTCCCTCGATCACATTGAACACAATCACAATTGTGACCTCGAGTGTTTTGTCGACCCTCTGTCACACTTGTGGTTTATCTCAATCATATTATTGATCCTCGGTCACATTACCAACCATCAGACATATTAAGCACAATCACATTTGTTACCTCAATCACATTATAACTATTTTTTTTTACCTACAATCATAAAATGAATGTCAATTAGGTGTGTATTTGATATATGTTATTTAGGCACAGTCATGATTTGACTATAAGTGGTGTCATCCACGCACACCAAACCAAATGGTATTTAATATTTAATGTGTATTTAAAATAAAAATAAATGCTTTCAAAATACAGTACCCAAAAGAGAGATAAAAAGTTAAAATATATTAGGTTTACATATCATTTTTAAAAGAAAAAAATCAATTTATTATTCATATGAAAAGTGCTATTGCTCACGGGAATAATAATTTGAATTTTCTTTTTTACTTTATAAAGGTAAAGGAGAGCAAAAAAAAATTAGGTCAAATCCCTTATTAATAATTTTAAAAATAAAAGGACTGAAGAGTAATAAAAATGATTAAAAACTAATAAAACTTACAATCTTATAATTAATAAATAATTAACAATAATTTTTTTTTATACAATTAATGATGTTTAAGATATTAATGAAATAATTAACAATAAAAAAAAGACATAAAGAAGTAATCAATCTCTTTAATTCATAAAATAATAACAAGACTGTTGTAAATTCAATAAAAATTTATAGTATAAGTAGAATAGACATGTCCCTTAAGTAGTGCCTTATGGTAAATGCACAATGATGAAGAGACATGTCCTCTAAATTGGAAGGATGAGTCTCTAGGCTTCAAAAGGCATAAGGAAAGAGGTATAACCCTTATGAGGGTTACACTCCAAACTAAAAGGTGTCCTAAAATGCACTCTTCCATGCCTATATAAAAGAGCCTTGGGTTCATTCTTAAGATATAGAAAAAAAAACATACAAGTCTTCCATTGTCTAAGTGAGTCATTTAAAATCAAGAGAATTTCCACCATTTGTCATTGTTCAAGTTCTTATGAAAGGAGTGCCCCTTCTACAAGAAACATCCAAGTGATCCTGGAAGAACGTTAGCCATAAAACCATCCATAGAGCACCGAGACGATGCTAATGAGTTCCTAAGGACATAGGCAACTCGACTTGGACCAAGTTTTAATATTCTTCAATATTTTCCAGGTTTTCCTAACTTTCTTATTCATGTTCTGATATTGGCATGTTAGTGAATGATTAAGTTAATTGATGCATGTTAATTTTGGTTTATAATACATAAAATACAACAAATATAAGAACTTATTACTTTTAAAGTGTTGTTAAATCGAATTTTACATGTTTTGAATAGTCTTATGCCTGGAAAATGTGTTCTGTGCATGAAAAATACGCATGAGCGTTCGAACGTCCGACGAACACGTAGGCAAAAATTCTATTTTTCACAGTTTCGTTCGAACGCGTCTTCAAATGCAACTCGAACGCCTGTCTTTTGCTAAAAAACGTTCGAACGCGTTTACGAACGCAACACGGATGTGAACTCTCTGGAAAACTTCATTCGAACATGTTTACGAACGCTACACGAACGTAAACTCACTAGAAAGTTTCGTTCGAACGAATTAACGAACGTGACACTAACGAAATTAATTCTGGAATTATTTAAGATTCAAAAATAATAACATAGACTAAGACTAATTTATATTACCATATACATGTATGGCATATATGCAATAATGTTAACTTAGTAAAATCATATACGGTATTATTATAAACTTGGTAGTATAGGTTTAAGTTAATATTAGGGTGTTCAATTATCACAAGCATACACATGGTGATAAAGTTGAAAATTAATTATGTGTTGCATACTTGGCTGAGAATTAAAAGTGTAACTTTACACAAGTAATTTCGTCCAAGCTTGATTGACTTATACATATACACATACAAATTTACACATATTTATTATTGTATTGTGAATTGAAGTGTAATACTAAGTTTGAATGTCTAAGATATTCTATTGAGAAAGTGTTTAAATGATATTCTGTCAACAAGGCAATAAGAGCCTAAGTGGGCAGAGATTTAAGTGGTTACTCCGGACCCCCATCGTCCTCTGGGAATTTTCATTTATTCATTTATCATAAGAAACCTTAGTCGTAAATTCAAGGACTTGTGTTATTTGGTACTACTGTCCAATATAACAACGAGTGGATTCTTAATATATCACTTAAATAATATCATACGTTTGATCGTTGTGTAATTTGTCTTTTGTAGACTTATTGATTACTGTTGGTTTTTCCAGTTACACATAGCTAGTAGAAATATCACAGTACTGGTCGCTAATGGGGAGAAACCAGAAAAGTTTGGTGGAGCAAACTTTAAATAATGGCAGAGCAAAATATTATTCTATCTGACAACACTGCAATTGGCTAAGTATCTCAAAGATTCTCTGGGTCCTGTAGAGGGAGAAACAGAAATAGTCAAGCAACTGTGAGAAGAGACATGGTCGTCAGACGACTTCTTGTGCAAGAACTACCTCTTATGAGGACTTGACAATACCCTGTATAATGTGTACCAAAGCATGAATTCTGTGAAGATTCTTTGGGAATCTCTCGAGAAGAAATACAAAACCGAGGATGTCGGATTGAAGAAATTTATCGTGGGTAGGTTCCTAGACTACAAGATGGTAGATTCAAGGACGATGATGTCTCAGTTAGGTGAACTTCAGTTAATCATCATGAAATATTGGATGAGGGAATGAAACTCTGCGAGACGTTTCAAGTTGTCACAATCATTGAAAAGTTGCCTCCATCATGGAAGGACTTCAGGAGCTATCTGAAACATAAAAAGAAACAGATGAGTCTTGAAGACCTTGGAGTTCGATTGAGGATCGAAGATGACAACAAGAAGTCCGAGAATGCCAGCTACAAGACTATGGAGTTTAAGGCCAACATCGTCGATGGTGGAAATGGTAGCAAAAAGAAAAAGAACATTGAAGCTGATTCTTCCCAAGCAAACAAGAAGTTCAAGGGGAAGTGCTACATCTGTGGAAAAAACAGTCACATGACAAAGGACTGCAGAAACAAGATGACATGATCCAGGCCGACAACAAAGCAAAAGACCCATTACAAGTACCAGAAGGGCCAATTACGAGGCAGATGACCAAAAGACTCAGAGAAGCAATGGCGGGATTAGTTCAGAGTTTTATGGCCGATTGCAACAAACAAATAGAGACGCATGTGGGCTTCAATAGAGAGGGCCCAAAGCCACTTCACTTGGCCCAAATCAGTTTTGAATGAAGCTTCAAAGGCCTTTGAAGACTTGAAGACTTTGGTATTTTTGTAATTTAGCCTTTATGGGCATTGTTGTCTTTATGCCTTTAGGGTTTCTCTTTGTACCAATATTTAAGCTTTCTTTCTTTTTCATTTTGAGGACAATCAACGAAATTTGTAAAACTCAAAAGCGTAAAGCTTTGGCTATGGCCGAATTCTTGTAAGGGAGAGATTCTCATTTTCAAGTTTGAATCGACTTATCTAAGTTTGGCAACTTAGTGGCGTCTCCATTGCTAGCAAAACACTACAAGGAATCATCTTAAAGGTTATCAATGGCAAGTTCTTTGTGGGTTTTCCTTGTGGCCTTGGAAGGGTTTTGTTTCTACAAAATCGAATTCGCGGTTATTGGGGTTCTGTCCGTTGCTTGGGGTTTGCTTGGATTTCGAATCCAAGTGGGTTTCTTGTCATTTGGTATCTAGAGCTCAGGGTTCCAAGGTCTGATTTTTCCTATCTTTTTTTTTGTTTGATTCTATTTTTATTTTCGTTCTTTGTTATTTTCATTTCAGTTCTTGTTGGATCTTGTTTCTGTTTTCATTTTTTGTTTATTTTGGATCTGGTTTTATTGTGTTCTGCATATAAGTTCATATTTTATCATTTTCCAGTTCTGGGTTTTTGTTGTGTTCTTCATATAAGTTCGTCATACACATTCTGTTCTTTAACATATGTTGAAGAAATAAGCATGTTCTTTGGCGGCTGTGTAACTTGTTTCTAAAACCCTAGTGAAGTATAAAAGAAAAGGAAAATAAACCATCAGATTCAGACTCTGAAATCAGACACTGAAACTTAGACTCTGAAATCAGACTCTAAAAACTTAGCCTTTGAAATCTGACTCTGAATTCAGACCCTGAAACTCAACCTCTGAAATCAGACTCTAAAAACTTAGCCTTTGAAATCTGACTCTGAAATCAGACCCTGAAACTTAGTCTCTGAAATCAGACCCTGAAGATTAGCCTATGAAATTCAGACTCTGAAATCAGACCCTGAAAAGTAACATCTGAAATCAGACCCTGACCAGTAGCCTCTGAAATCAGACCCTGAAAAGTAACCTCTGAAATCAGACACTGACCAGTAGCCTCTGAAATCAGACCCTGACCAAAAGCCTCTGAAATCATACCCTGAAAATCAGCCTCTGAAATCAGAACCTAAATCAGCCTCTGAAATCAGAACCTTAATCAGCTACTGAAATCAGAACCTTAAACAGCTTCTGAAGTTATCAAAAAAAAAAAGGGACTTGAATGATTGAGCAAAAAAAAAAGAGTAAAAAAGTGAAAATTTTTGGTTGAATTTAGTTTGTTCCATATTATCATTTGGGTTTCCGTGAAGGGTATTCCATCAAAATTTCTATAGAGGTGCCAAATTTTCTCCCGAAATTGCATACGACCGTGAATTTGCATGCTTATTTTTTTTTTCCATTGTGCTAATTGTTTACTTCTTTATTCTAATTACTCTAGCTTAAGTATTATTGATTGAGTCTTCGTCATTGCTATTATTGTTCGTATTTTATTTCCGCCTGCCCTATATATATATTATTGGGTCTGTTGTGTTTCATGCTAGCTTGAGGACTACACTTGGTTTTGTATTCTTGGATTAAGTGTAATTCACATTTGAATTGAGGAAGAACTCAAGAGTGGTAAAAGGCAGTGATTGTGAGCACAGTATCAGGTAAAAGCCAATAGAGTGCAAACACGAGTGGAGTGATATCATTCGAGTGTAAACACGTGAGATTGTGAAGATTTACATATTTGCTTTAATTTCTTGTTATTTCTAATCTGTTTCTTTAGTGTTGAGATGGTAGGTCTAATCACTGATGAAAAGCTTAAAGCTTTGGATAGGAAATTTACAGATATGATGGAGAACATGAATACTGCTTTGGAGAGATTGTCCAAGAGTGTAGAGAGTATTCAAACTGGTAGCGGTCCCAGAGCACCACAACCCCATCATATACCACCACCTCAGAATGTACCACTACCTCATAATGTGCCACCTCACCGTGTACCACCACAATATGTACCGCCAGATGAAGAGGAAGCTGAAAATGAGTTTGATGATTCTGATGGTCTTGATGATGTTGATGAGAGATTTTAGCATGGGCATGATAGAAGGCCTAATAGGAGGTTTGATAGGAGGAATGATAGGAGGGATAAACGGTTTGATGATAGAGGTGCATTTGATGCCAGAAGAGGGGATTATGATATGAGGGAATATGGTAGACGAGGAGATGTAGATGGTGATCTAGGTAGCATCAAGATCAAGATACCAACATTTCACGGCAAGAATTATCCTGAAGCTTATTTAGAATGGGAAAAGAAAATAGAATTGATTTGCAGCTGTCATCACTACTCAGACAAGAAGAAGATCAATTTGGCAGCAATTGAGTTTACCGATTATGCTATGATTTGGTGGGATCAGCTTGTTTCTACTCGGAGGAGAAATTATAAGAGACCGGTTCAGACATGGGCAGAACTTAGAGGTCTCATGAGAAAGAGATTTATACCCAGCCATTACTATAGGGAATTGTATCAGAAACTACAACATCTGTAT
The DNA here is from genome assembly GCA_019454045.1 of Zanthoxylum bungeanum. Taxonomy (NCBI): domain Eukaryota; kingdom Viridiplantae; phylum Streptophyta; class Magnoliopsida; order Sapindales; family Rutaceae; genus Zanthoxylum; species Zanthoxylum bungeanum. The sequence continues at coordinate 59,997 of SKCR01043439.1, read as the reverse complement.
CAGGGGACCAAGAGTGTTGAGGACTATTACACCGAGATGGAAGTTGCCATGATCAGGGCAAATGTAGTTGAGGATGTAGAAGTTACTATGGCACGGTTTCTAAGGGGCTTGAATAGAGAGATTTCAAACATGGTGGAGTTGCATCACTATGTTGATTTGGAGGATATGTTTCACATGACTATCAAGGTAGAAATGCAACTCAAGAAAATGTCAACATCCAGATTTGGTACTCAGGCTACTTCTGCATGGAAGGGAAAATGGGTTCCGAATGAGAAGCGAGATGTAGGCTTTGACAGGCCTAGAGGCTAGTTCAGTAGAGGCTTTAATAAGCCTAGGGCCGAACCTAGTGCCAAGGGTAAAGAGGCTGCAGAACCGAGAAAAACTAGACCAAAACCTGAGGGTTCGGCTACTAGAACTACGGATGTAAAGTGTTTCAAATGTTTGGGCATGGGACACTATGCTTCACAATGTCCCAATAGGCGTACCTTAGTGATTGATAAAAAGAGTGGAGAGGTGTACTCTACCGATAGTGAGGTTGAGGAGGAGATGCCAGAGTTGGAGGATGCCAGTGACCATGAGGGAGCTGCATACCCGCTGAATAACTTATCCTTAGTTGTCAAACGTACTTTAAGTGCACATGTTGTAGAGGATGAGAGTGTGCAGCAGATGGAGAACATATTCCATACTAGGTGCCGTGTGAATGGCAAGGGGTGTAGTATGATCATAGATGAGGGCAGTTGTGCTAATGTTGCTAGCATAGCTTTGATTGAGCGATTGAGGTTGAGTTGCTTGAGACACCCAAAGCCTTACAAGTTGCAGTGGTTAAATGATTGTGGGGAAATAAGTGTGACAAAGCAGGTATTGTTGAGTTTTACCATTGGGCCATACACAGATGATGTCATATGTGATGTGATATCGATGCATACATGACATATTCTTTTGGGTAGACCGTGGCAGTTTGATAAGAAGGTTATTCATGATGGTTTCAAGAACAAGTACTCTTTTCAGCATAAGGGAAAACCCATTACATTATACCTACTTACACATGCACAAGTCCATGAAGATCAGGTTAAGTTGCAACTTGAGCGTGACAAAAAGATAGCGAAGGGAAACACCACATTGGGTGAGACTAGTGAGAGTGGTGTATCTGGTGAGAAAAATAAGGCCAAGGCCGTGGGGGTTCCCAATGGGATTGTGAGTGAACGTGATGGGGAAACAAAAAGGAGAGTTAAAAAGAGTTTCTACATGGGTGAAGGTGAAGCGAGGAAAGCGTTCAAGGCTAGCAAGCTCATGCTATTGTTAGTCTATAAGGAGCCTCATATTTATTTTACTAACATTGACCATTTGCTTCCTGTGTCTATTTCATCTCTTTTGCAGGATTACAGTGACGTACTGACAGAGGACATACCTAGTGGGCTTCCACCCATTAGAGGTATTGAGCACCAGATAGACTTCATACCTGGATCAGTCATTCCTAACAGACCGGCTTATAGGAGCAATCCCGATGAGACAAAGGAGCTACAAAGGCAAGTACGAGAGTTGATGGACAATGGGTATGTAAGGGAAATCATGAGTCCTTGTGCAGTACCGGTGCTTCTAGTTCCTAAGAAAGATGGGACGTGGCGTATGTGCGTTGATTGTCGAGCTATCAACAATATTACGGTAAAGTATCATCACCTCATTCCTAGATTAGATGACATGTTAGATAAATTGCATGGTTCCAAAATTTTTAGTAAGATTGATTTAAAGAGTGGATACCATCAAATTTGCATGAGATGGGGAGATGAGTGGAAAACTACATTTAAGACTAAGTATGGCTTGTATGAATGGTTAGATATGCCATTTGGTCTTTCAAACGCACCTAGCACATTTATGAAATTGATGAATCATGTTATGCGTGTATTTTTAGGTAAGTTTATTATGGTTTATTTTGATGACATCTTAGTTTACAGTAAAACAGTAGATGAGCATGTTATGCATTTGAAGCATGTTCTTGATGTGTTAAGGCAGGAAAAAATGTATGCTAACTTTGATAAGTGCACTTTTTGTATGGATAGAATTGTTTTCCTTGGATTTGTTGTGAGTGCAGATGGCATCGAGGTAGATTTGGAAAAATGTGAAGGCAATTCAGGATTGGCCAACACCAACAACAGTGACAGAAGTCAGAAGCTTCCATGTATTAGCAAGCTGCTATCGTAGATTTGTTAAAGACTTCAGTAGTATTGCAGCACCACTGACTGAAGTAGTGAAGAAAACTGTTGGTTTCAAATGGGATGAAGAGTAGGAGCGTGCATTCCAGGATCTGAAAATGAAGTTGTGTAGTGCACCAGTATTGGCACTACCCAACTTTGAGAAGACATTTGAGATTGAGTGTGACGCATCCGGGATAGGCATTGGAGCGGTTCTTATGCAAGAAAAGCGACCAATAGCTTACTTTAGTGAGAAGCTGAATGGAGCAGTTTTAAGGTACCCCACATATGACAATGAGTTGTATGCGCTAGTGAGAGCCCTTGAGACTTTGCAGTATTATTTGTGGCCTCGAGAGTTTGTGATCCATACAGATCATGAATCATTAAAGCATCTGAAGGGTCAAGGTAAGCTGAACAAAGACAAGCAAAATGGTTAGAATTTGTTGAGACATTTCCAATGTAATCCACTACAAACAAGGTAAGGAAAACATTATCGCCATGCACTATCACGAATGTTGCTTTACTTACTTCATTGAGGCAGAATGCTGTGGTTTGAATTTATTAAAGCACTTTTGCTAGTGATATTGCCTTAGTACTAACTATGCTGCATGTGAAAAGTTGCTTTTAGTAAATTCTACAACATGATGGGTTTCTGTTTAGGGAGATAGATATGTGGACAACAGAACCTGGGCGATGCCGTTCCTAGGCTCGCGGCCTAGTTTGGGAAGTACTGAATAACATGGAGTCGCCACCCGGTGTGAACCGGGACAAAGATTTAAGGCCGCACTCACCCCTCGCAAGGGAAGACCTCAAACCGTTGGGTTCGGAATGGTCCCTTACTTATGTCACTTGTAATGAAATGATTTATGTAATAATTTAATCAAGCTTAAGTAACACTTATTTCCAAGAGTATCATGCTTCTAAATTCTCATATGTAAAATAAAACTTATGTACGCATTTCACATATATCTCACATTTAAATTGCATGCTTAACATATATCAAGATAGCAACGAACATACAACTTTATTTGCATATCACATTCAGGAAAACACAAGCACACATATTAACCATACAAGCACACATATGGGCATTTTTCCAAGCGGTACGTGGAATTGTAGCCCAAGTACAGACCGCACTACCGTCCATTCGGAATCGGCTACGGAATTTACGTCTGGGTTTCCATCCGATATACCGCAAGAAATAATACTCAAATGTTATCATGACATAAGCATATGAATTGTAATACATTAACATATTTGCATTTATACATGTGGAGATAGCTACTAGGAAAACTATGCATGAAATCTAATGAAGAGGACTCAGTTCAGTGTGTGCGCGTTCGTGTTGTGTAGCGTTCGTAAACGCGTTCGAACGGAAATGAAACAGAATGCTCACGTTCGTATGGCGTTTGTTAACGCGTTCGAACGGAAATGAGACAGAATGCTCACGTTCGTATGGCGTTTGTTAACGCGTTCGAACGGAAATGAAACAGAATGCTCACGTTCGTATGGCGTTTGTTAACGCGTTCGAACGGAAATGAGACAGAATGCTCACGTTCGTATGGCGTTTGTTAACGCGTTCGAACGGAAATGAGACCTGATGCATGATAAGGCAAAAACACATGCGCGTTCGAGTTGCGTTCGTAAACGCGTTCGAACGGGAACAGACCTGATGCATGAAATGGGACGCAATACATAAACACAAAATAAAAGGGCGCGGCGAAGTACTGCCGTAAAGGTGGCCTTTTGGGGCTCTTGATCTCTCAAAGAGAGGACCTTTAGACCAACATACTAAGCCCATGCGCGTCACATCACACATACAAGAATAGAACCAATCATATCAACCAAGTATGCCCGATTGAACACATCTTACATCCAATCTGAACACACATCAACCGGCGCGGCCAAAGCATCGTGGTAACGGGTTTTAACCCCTCCCCATAAGGGATCTTTCATTCCACTTACTAAGCCCATGCGCTTGATTGAACCATACATAAAAGATAAACTCAATAACATCAAACTAAGTATGCCCGATTGAACGTATCTGCATCCAACCGAACACACATCAACCGGCGCGGCGAAGTAGTGTCACAAAGGTGGCCTTTTCGGCTCTTGTCTCCCAAATGGAGGACCTTTGGACTAACTCACTAAGCCCATGCGCTTGATTGAATCATGCATAAATAAACAACATATTGAATTCAAGTAAAGAAAACTAAATAAACAAAAGCAACACAACGAAAGAAAGATGGTGCCGTTTACCCAAGCGGTACGTGGAGTTGTGGCCCGAGTACAGATCATACTACCGTCCATTCGGAATCGGCTATGAAATTTATGTCCGGGTTTCCATCCGATATACCGCGAGAGTTGACACATCTCTCATTCATCCAATACCCACAAATATTACATCTCATAATTCATGCATATTTATCTACTCAAAGACCACAACACGCATTTCAACATGACAATCATACAAGTAATACTTAATAAATAATGCGGAAAAGGAAAACAAGTGTGAAAGATACCCTCAGGTCTAACCTTTTAAGCCGTCTCTCGGACTCGCGTTTCACGAAGATCGGAAGGGGTAAAGCTCCGCAACTTTTCTGGTTCACTGGTTCAGCGTCCTAGCTCACTGCTTTGTTGTTTTGCTTGCGGTTCGAACTCCGTTCTGCTCCTATTCGGCCTCTGTCTTGCTGCTCACTGCACGGGCCACCTGTTTTAACGTTTTCAATGAACTATTCCAAGTTTGTGTGGGCTTTTAGTGCAGTTTATGTGATATTTTTAAGATTATCTATGCAGTTTTTTATGTTACTGTTTTTTAAGGATTTGGGCTGCTGTTTTAAGGTAATCTAGGAGGTTGTTTAGGCGTGTGTTTTAGGATTCGGCTAAGGGTGAGTTTGGTGTGTTCTGGATTCGGCTATGGTGGTTGTAGGTGCTTTGGACGGCTATGAGGGTGGTTGTAGGTGCTTGGATTCGACTATGGAGGGTGGTGGCTTGTGGTGGTTTCTTTGTTTTTTTCTTGTGTATGTGTGAAGTGTTTTCTCTTTTTTTGTTTAGTCTTGGTGTGTAGAGAGAGTCTAGAGAGATTTCGAGAGAGTTTTGGGTGTGTGAATTAGCTATGTCAAGGAGAGGAATGGCTTGGTTAGGGGTTGTTTATATAGAAGATGTCTAGGGTTTCACCTTGTCTCACAAGGAAGAGATCTTGTTCCAAATTAGGAGAGATGAGAAAGGTATACACAAGATTGAGGGGGGACAAAATATTTTAATTTAGGAAGTTGTAATATTTAATTTGTGTTGGTTTAGGAATACAAATATTTTATATTGGTAATTATCTTATTAGATTAGGAAGTCAAATATATGATTGGCTTTAATTGGTTAGGATTGATTTTAATAGGTATGATTTTAGTTTAAGTTAGGGAATATTTTATTTAATTGGTAAATGGTTTAAATATTTTATTTAATGTTTAATATTAATATTTATTTATTTAATTTGGGATGTGTTTTATGGGCTTTGGGGAGCTAAATGGGCTGGGTGTGAGGCTAGCAGCAAAACCAGAATTACCGACACCGTTCGAACGCTCCCTCGAACGCGACACGAAACCCGCAATCTGTTTTCCGTTCGAACGAGAAAGTAACGAACGCAGCACTAACGAAGACAGTGAGCTTGTTTATTCTGAATTTCCCCTTCCGATATCCGTTTCCCGCGGCTTTCGTGACTCAAAAGGTAGTGCCTCCAAATGAGGCTCATCATCGGGTTTCACATGCGAAAATGCAATGCCTACAGTCGCCCCCACTTTGATGGGACTTGTGCAGTGTGTGACTTTGAACAATCCTATCAAAGTTATGCAATGCATTTTACTTACCTGGCTCGGCTGCCGCCTCGAGTTGAGTTGGTACTGCAGCGGACCTCGATCCTGGGACGCGTCCCAATAATTGCAACTGACAACGGGGGCACCTCGACCCTGGGCACCTCGACCCAACACCGCTGACTATAGGGACCTCGCCCTCGAACTGATGATGTAGTGGGCACCTCGACCCTGGGCACCTCGACCCGAACTACAACTGACAACGGGGGCACCTCGACCCTGGGCACCTCGACCCAACACCGCTGACTATAGGGACCTCGCCCTCGAACTGATGATGTAGTGGGCACCTCGACCCTGGGCACCTCGACCCGGAACTACAACTGACAACGGGGGCACCTCGACCCTGGGCACCTCGACCCAACACCGCTGACTATAGGGACCTCGCCCTCGAACTGATGATGTAGTGGGCACCTCGACCCTGGGCACCTCGACCCGGAACTACAACTGACAACGGGGGCACCTCGACCCTGGGCACCTCGACCCAACACCGCTGATATAGGGACCTCGCCCTCGAACTGATGATGTGTCTCCATACCTGGAGATGACATGATATGGGCCTCGCCCCCAAGCTGATGTGGGCCTCGCCCCTTGGCTCATTCCTGCCGCTTTCTTCTTTCTTTGAACCTGCGAACACAAAACAGAAACAAACACAAAGAGAATGCAACGTTATGTGTATGCATGAATGATTTCCCTATTCCGTTGGGTTAGATCTTCCGTCGATCCTTGTGTTGACTGCTCAGTCTTCTCTTCCTCAGGCAAAGTACTGCTTTAATCTGTCTACGTTGATCGGCTCGGTGAACTCGTTTCCTTCCAAGTCTGATAGCTTCACTGCCATTTCCCATGACTTTCTGAACGATGTAAGGTCCTTCCCAGTTAGGCCTGAATTTCCCTCTCGGATCCGTCGTCGACGGCCTCGACTGCTTAAGTACCAAATCACCCTTTCTGATCTTTGTGGGACGTACTTTCTTGTTGAATGCCCGGGCTAGTCTCTTCTGATACAACTGCATGTGATACAAAGACTTCGTTCTCTTCTCATCCAACAGTGCTAACTGATCAAATCTCTGTGCGGCCCATTCCTGTTCCGGTAATTCTGCCTCTGCTAATACCCTCAGGGACTGTATTTCCACTTCTACTGGCAATACTGCTTCCATTCCGTAGACCAAGGAGTAAGGTGTGGACCCTGTTGCCGTTCTTACTGATGTTCTGTACCCCCACAAAGCATACGGTAATTTCTCGGCCCAATCTCTACAATTTTCTGTCATCTTGGCTAAAATTGTCTTTATAGTCTTGTTGGCTGCCTCAACTGCCCCATTTGCCTGCGGCCTGTACGGTGATGACTTGTGGTGGCCTATCCCATGCCTCTGTAACATTGCCTTCGTCTCTCCTTGAAACTGGACCCCGTTGTCTGTCACTACATGATGCGGCATACCATACCGACAAATGAGGTTCCGAGCTATGAACTTTGCCATCTGCTTTGCTGTAACATTACGGAAGGATTCGGCTTCCACCCACTTTGAGAAGTAATCTACTGCCACCACTATGAAGCGATGCCCATTTGATGCATTTGGTCGAATTTCCCCAATCATATCAATTCCCCATGCTGAGAAAGGCCACGGCTCTGACAACCCGTGTAATTCTGTGTGCGGTAAGTGATTCAAATTACCATGTGCTTGACAGTCATGACAGTGCTTTACCATCTTCGCGCAGTCTGTTTCCATGGTTGACCAATAAAAACCTTGTCTCACTATCTTGCGGGACAGATTCAACCCGTTCATGTGCGGACCACATACCCCGGCGTGTACTTCTTCCATTACATGTTGAGCTTCTTCCTTCTTAAACACTTCAACTGAATACCGTTTGCCTGCCTCTTGTACAGTTCCCCTCTCAAAGTCACATACTGGGAAGCCAACTTCTGAATGGCTATTCTGTCTTTTCTGCCCGCCCCTTCCGGGAATTCACCATGTTCCAGATACCTCTGAATGTCATAATACCAAGGTTTACCGTCGTCAACCTCAACTTCCAGAATTCTTTCTATCTCATAAGCAGGTTTACTTGCTGTTGTCAGTACCAACGGTCTCATCACTAACTTCTCTGGATTTTCCCAAGTCGCTGCTAGTGTAGCCAATGCGTCTGCCATCTGATTCTCTTCCCTCGGTAGGTGCTGAAACTTACACTCGGGGATATCCTGTGCCAATTTTCTGAGGTGAAAAAGGTAAGGCTTCAACCGTTCTTCCTTCAATTCCCATTCTCCTCGCATCTGCTGGACTACTAACATAGAATCTCCGTAGATTTCCACACTCCCGGCCTTCAAGGCTATCAATGTTGTCAAACCAAAAGCACATGCTTCGTACTCGGCCATGTTATTAGTCACTCTGAATGTCAACCTCTTAGCCAAAGGCAAAGTCTCTCCCTCGGGGGTTACTATCACGATCCCAATTCCGGCTCCCTTGTAATTCACTGCTCCATCAAAATACATCTTCCATCTCTGAACTGTTATTGCTTGGATCTCTTCATCTGGAAACTCAAACTTATACTGATCCCCCTCAACAGGTTGCAATGCCAGAAACTCCGCTACTGCTCGTCCCTTGATCACTTTGGAGGTGATATACTCAATGTCAAACTCTGTCAACAATACCAACCATCGGCCCAGTTTTCCCACTAGTGAAGGCACTGAATGAAGATATTTCAGAGGATTCTCCTTTGCCACCACCTGGATCTTGTAAGACTGGAAGTAATGTCGCAACTTTCTGGAAGCCCATACCACTGCAAGACAGATCTTCTCAACCTCCTGATATCGAGCCTCATACGGGAGCATCTTCTTACTCAGATAATAAACTGCATGTTCTACCCCTGTCTCATCTTCCTGTACCATCATACCCCCCAATGCTTCTGATTCTATAGCCAAATACAATATCAAAGGTCTACCCGGCCTCGGAGGTTTCAATACGGGTGACTTCACCAAATACTCTCTGATTTTGTCGAAGGCAGCCTGACACTGTTCATTTCATCTCACTGGCTGATCTTTTCTTAATAGTTTGAAGATAGGCTCACATACCGATGTCAACTTGGCAATAAACTGATGTACTGAATCTTTCCCAAGAATGCCCTGACTTCCTTTTCTGTCTTCGGTGCAGGCATTTCTGTGATTGCTTTGATCTTTTCGGAGTCTACCTCTATTCCGCCCATTCCCACTGTATGACCAAGCAATTTCCCTGATGTCACCCCAAACACACATTTCTTGGGGTTAAGCCGCAGGTTATATCTGTCAACTCTCTGAAGGAACCTTTCCAATGCCTCAATATGCCCAACTCTCGTTTCTGATTTCACCATCATGTCATCCACATACACCTCAATCTCTTTGTGCATCAAGTCATGGAAGAGTGTAGTGGCCATCCGCTGATAAGTAGCTCCTGCATTCTTAAGCCCAAACGGCATCACCTTGTAACAATAGGTACCCCACTCGGTAACAAATGCAGTCTTGTGTTTATCTTCCTCAGCCATGAGAACCTGATTGTACCCTGAAAATCCATCTGCAAATGAATACATAGCAGACAAAGCCGCACTATCAACCAGAACATCTATATGCGGCAAAGGGAAATCATCTTTCGGACAAGCTTTATTGAGATCTCTGTAGTCTACACACATTCTGACCTTCCCATCTTTCTTCGGTACCGGTACTATGTTAGCCAACCATTCAGGATATTTTACCACTTCCAGGAACCCCACATCTATCTGTTTCTTAACTTCCTCTCTGACTTTCTCAGCCCATTCTGGTCTCATCCGTCGAAGTTTCTGCTTTACTGGCCTCATATTCGGATAAGTTGGTATTGTGTGCTGGGCAATGTTTCTGTCTACCCCGGGCATGTCCTCATAAGACCAAGCAAATACTTTGGCATATCTGACCAACACTTCTTCTAGTTTCTCCCTCTCTTCGGAGGTTACTTCACTTGCAATTAAAATTTCTTTGGGGTTCTCAAGTGTACCCAAGTTAAATGCAATAGTTCTGGCTGAACTGATGTCAAATATGCTTGATTCATGCAGAGTAAACGGAAATGACTCAGGCAAGTAAGCAAAAGAAATGTCTTTATTATTGGATAATGCGGAAGTACATTCAAACAAATCAGGAAGGTAAATGTCTTCATCATCTAGAGACACTTCTTCCTCTGCAATCAGGTCTTCCTCAGGCTTCTCCTCCTCTTCCAGAGTCAGGCTCTCTAACTTCATTAATTCTTCTTCCCAAATCTCTGTTTCCACAGCTTTTCCAGTCAGTGGTTTCTCACCCAACAAATCCTGGAAGATCTCAAACCCAGGTACCACAATCCCATTGACTTTCACAGGTTCAGGCTCTCCTTGATACCCTGAAGCTTTCACAAAGCACTCCATCAGTCTCAGGCCCTTTTTCTTGACCTTTGGCTTTTCTTCGTCAGATTTGTACCCCAAACCTTTCCGAGTAGTCTGTCCTCTGAAATCCGGCAATTTTGAACCTTTACCTGGCTCAAACTTCATCTTCTCCATAATCCTAGCCACCCTAGGATCCACCCATTCCTCAAAAGTAGCTGACACCTGAAACCTCGTGAAAGGTTGTATCTCCAAGGCAGCCACGGCATTATCTACCTCAGCCCGGATAGTAACAACTTCTCCCTCATACGGGAATTTGATCATCTGATGCAAAGTGGAAGGCACGCCCCCAAGTTTGTGAAACCAAGGCCTTCCCAACAATAAAGCAAAAGTGGCTGGGATGTCCAGCACTGTGAACTCAACCTCATCTTCAATCGGCCCTACCTTGACCATAGCCACAAAGGTACCCTCAACTCCCCGCTTACTGTCATCATAAGCTTTAATAGTCATACTGGAGGGGTCCAAGTCTGTTGCTTTCATACCCAATCTTGCCAGAATTTTCAACGGGCACACATTGATGGACGAACCGTCATCCACCATCACACATGAAGTTTTCTTGCCCCTCACCTCGGCCCTGATAAATAGAGGCCTGTTATGATTTCTCCCCTCCGCCGGGAGTTCATCCTCAGAAAAGGATATCTGCAAAGCTTCTTTCTGAACCGACCCAACAAACATTGCGGGGTTGGCATCCTCCGGTACCACAATCTTGCTCAAGGCCTCAACCATAGCCTGTCTATGCTCCCGAGATGCACATAATAGTTCCCAGATACTGACTTGTGCTCTAGTCTTCCTCAATTGCCTCAGCACTACATCCCCTTCAGTATTTTCTGCAGTCTCAACCACTTCTCTACCATCTGTCAAAGCTTCCTTACCCTTTTCCGCCATATCATTGTAAAAACGACCGCTACGTGTCATTCCCCTTACTTCCTCCTCATCACTGCTAGAGAAATCAAGCCAAAAGTTTTTCTTCTGCTCAAACTCATCCTCACTAGTACTATCCCAGATTCCCAGGCAAAAGGCTTGAGGGTGAAAGGATTTTAGGACAAGGTCTTCTGGGAGGCCAGAATTGATCATGTAGGCTGGTGGTGGTACGGCACGGTAGTGGGTAAGGGGTTTCTGTGTGTGTCGGGCTGTTCTGTTTCTGGGTTGGGTATTTTCTTGGAGTCTATTAGGTCTTGGATTTCATGGCGGAGTCGGGCGCAGTTGTCGGTGTCATGGCCTTTTTGTTGGTGGAAGTGGCAGTAAAGGCTTAGGTTATAATGTGATGGTAGGGGATTGGGTAATGGTTTGGTATCCAAGGGTTTTAAAAGCCCTTGCCTCTTCAATTTCTCTAGCACCTTAGACAGGGGCCTTCCCAAGTTGGAAAACTGCCTGTTCCGGATAGCAGCAATTCAGCAGAAACGGGCTTTGTTCCCGATGTTCCCCCAATGGGCCTCCTGTTTAGACCATAGAATTTTCTATTCTCGGCCTCTTCTTCCTCAATATCCATGACAGTTTCCCTCAACTGCCGAAAGTCTGCAATCATGGAGGTCATCCTCCTCAACTTGCCGTAAATGGAGGGCTTGGTGCCCTTGATAATCATCTTGATCTGATCCTTCTCCGAAGGCCTAGTCTGCATTTTCAATAATTGACCCCTCCACCGGTCCACATACTCCTTAAAACTCTCCTCCGCTTTCTGCTTAACATTCTCCAGATCACGGAGTGACAAATCGATCTCCAAGTCAGTGACATATTGCTTCAGGAAAGCATCGGCTAACTCCCTCCAATCTTCCTTTACTTTCTTCTCCAAACTGTGGTACCATACCACGGGAGCTCCTTCAAGCGACATTCCAAACATTTTCTGTACCTGGCGCTGAGATAAGCCAACTGAACTCATGACTGATACAAACTGTCGGAGATGCACCCTCGGATCCCCATTCCCGTTGAACTTAGCCATATCCGGCATCTTGAACTGTGCAGGCAACTGTTCCTCAAAAGTCAATGTGTCATAATCCAGCAAATCCTCATTCTTACCCCTCATCTTGCGGGTAACCGACTCAACCTGATCCCGAAGTTTCTGTAACTCTGTCTGAGACCCAGATACTCTGCCTGCTGCATACTCTGCCATATCATCATCAAAAGCGGGGATATCATCCCCCAATCTGTTCGGAGATTCCTCTGCCTCACATCCCCAGAATGAACCCCGGCACGAGACCCAGCTATACCAGCCATAGCAGTAGTCAAAGCCTGCAACTGTTCAGTGATCTTGGCGAGACCATTCTCTAACTGATCCATACGGGACACCTCATTATCGGATTCACTCATACTTGTTCTTTTAGTGAGTCTGGTTCCTTCTCTAACCCAAACGGTATCTATGGTGTCTTTTAAGACACAGAGGATGTTAACAAGGTATATGCATGCATGATATGCATAAGAAGTATATAACATATATTAAATCAAATAAAATTCTCAAACAAATCGGCCTATTATCATTTTAGAAGCTTTTGGGACAACTGTCATAAGGGTGAACCCGTCCCAGTTTAAATGGCCCAACGAGTTCATGTCTTATGGCAAAGAGCCCAACTAAATCCAAATGATAATATTCCGAAAACAAGCACAAGGTGGCCCACCAACACTTAGACGCCTTTGGCCCAATAGTCATGGAATACATCCTTGTCCCAGTTTAAATGGCCCAACAAGCCCATATCCCATGACAAATGGTCCAAATGGATCCAAACGATGATGTTCCCAAACATAAGCATAGAAGGGAGATAATGCAAACATAACATAATAATTTTTACATAATGGCCCATCAACATTTCAGAAGCCTTGGGCCTAATAGTCATACAGTACGAACTTGCCCCAGTTTAAATGGCCCAGCAAGCCCGCATTTCTGACAATAGTCCAACTGCATCCAAATGAGGATGGTCCATAAGCACATTCTCAAGGGAATAATTGTTACTTTAACCATACAAACCAGTCTATGGGTGGATTTGCAAGAGTATGGACAAAGGCTCTCACTGGCGAAGGATAGCCCACAACTAGGTCTCCCCACTCAAGGGTTCAAGCGACCAAGTGAGCGTATCCCTTTTTATACACTAAGGTACGTGCCAATGAGCTATGGTGTGTGACGGACTGTCAAATGGATTTCCCGTTGTAGATTCCCCAGAGGGAAGGTGGAGCGAGGCTCACTTAAATACCCAAGCCTCTTAGGCTCTTATCGCTTGTTGTCAGGAATAAACAACGAGTCATCCAAATTAGTCCATCACAAAGGCTACGAGTAGATGGCCATATAGGTGTCCTCACAGCTTTTCCTTCAAGAAAGGTAGTGAGTGAAGGAAGACACCAAACCATCACCTAGCCTCAAAGTGCCCTTGATTAAACCCCCACTTTATCCACTATAGACATGGTCAATTAAAACATAAATCCAAACATTACAAGACAATATTTCGGGGCCAACTTTCTATCCCCAGTGGAGTCGCCAGACTGGGGACAACAGAACCTGGGCGACGCCGTTTCCTACCGTCCAAGTACGTGGAATTGTTTAGCCAAGTACAGACCGCACTAGCGTCATTCGGAATCGGTAGGAATTTACGTATGGGTTCCATCCGATCTTACCGCAAGAAATAATACTCACAAATGTTATCATGACATAAGCAGTAATGAATGTAATTCATAATTAAACAGATTTGCCATTTATAAATGATGGAGGTAGCTACTAGGAAAACTATGCCATGGAATCTAATGAATGGGACTCAGTTCAGTGAGTGCGTGTTCGTTTGTTTGTAGCGTTCGTAAACGCGTTCGAACGGAAATGAAACAGAATGCTAACGTTCGTATGGCGTTGTTAACGCGTTCGAACGGAAATGAAACAGATGCTCACGTTCGTATGCGGCGTTTGTTAACGCGTTCGAACGGAAATGAAACAGAATGCTCACGTTCGTATGGCGTTTGTTAACGCGTTCGAACGGAAATGAGACAGAATGCTCACGTTCGTATGGCGTTTGTTAACGCGTTCGAACGGAAATGAGACCTGATGCATGATAAGGCAAAAAAAACACATGCGCGTTCGAGTTGCGTTCGTAAACGCGTTCGAACGGGAACAGACCTGATGCATGAAATGGGACGCAATACATAAACACAAAATAAAAGGGCGCGGCGAGGTGAAGTACTGCCGTAAAGGTGGCCTTTTGGGGCTCTTGATCTCTCAAAGAGAGGACCTTTAGACCAACATACTAAGCCCATGCGCGTCACATCACACATACAAGAATAGAACCAATCATATCAACCAAGTATGCCCGATTGAACACATCTTACATCCAATCTGAACACACATCAACCGGCGCGGCAAAGCATCGTGGTAACGGGTTTTAACCCCTCCCCATAAGGGATCTTTCATTCCACTTACTAAGCCCATGCGCTTGATTGAACCATACATAAAAGATAAACTCAATAACATCAAACTAAGTATGCCCGATTGAACGTATCTTGCATCCAACCGAACACACATCAACCGGCGCGGCGAAGTAGTGTCACAAAGGTGGCCTTTTCGGCTCTTTATCTCCCAAATGGAGGACCTTTGGACTAACTCACTAAGCCCATGCGCTTGATTGAATCATGCATAAATAAACAACATATTGAATTCAAGTAAAGAAAACTAAATAAGCAAAAGCAACACAACGAAAGAAAGATGGTGCCGTTTACCCAAGCGGTACGTGGAGTTGTGGCCCGAGTACAGATCATACTACCGTCCATTCGGAATCGGCTATGAAATTTATGTCCGGGTTTCCATCCGATATACCGCGAGAGTTGACACATCTCTCATTCATCCAATACCCACAACATATTACATCTCATAATTCATGCATATTTATCTACTCAAAGACCAAACACGCATTTCAACATGACAATCATACAAGTAATACTTAATAAATAATGCGGAAAAGGAAAACAAGTGTGAAAGATACCCTCAGGTCTAACCTTTTAAGCCGTCTCTCGGACTCGCGTTTCACGAAGATCGGAAGGGGTAAAGCTCCGCAACTTTTCTGGTTCACTGGTTCAGCGTCCTAGCTCACTGCTTTGTTGTTTTGCTTGCGGTTCGAACTCCGTTCTGCTCCTATTCGGCCTCTGTCTTGCTGCTCACTGCACGGGCCACCTGTTTTAACGTTTTCAATGAACTATTCCAAGTTTGTGTGGGTTTTAGTGCAGTATATGTGATTATTTTTAAGATTATCTATGCAGTTTTTTATGTTACTTTTTTTAAGGATTTGGGCTGCTGTTTTAAGGTAATCTAGGAGGTTGTTTAGGCGTGTTTTAGGATTCGGCTAAGGGTGAGTTGGTGTGTGTTCTGGATTCGGCTATGGTGGTTGTAGGTGCTTGATCGGCTATGGAGGGGTGTTGAGGTGGTTGTAGGTGCTTTGGATTCGACTATGGAGGGTGGTGGTTGTGGTGGTTTCTTTGTTTCTTTCTTGTGTATGTGTGAAGTGTTTTCTCTTTTTTTGTTTAGTCTGGGTGTGTAGAGAGAGTCTAGAGAGATTTCGAGAGAGTTTTGGGTGTGAATTATCTATGTCAAGGAGAGGAATGGCTTTGGTTAGGGGTTGTTTATATAGAAGATGCCTAGGGTTTCACCTTGTCTCACAAGGAAGAGATCTTGTTTCCAAATTAGGAGAGATGAGAAAGGTATACACAAGATTGAGGGGGGACAAAATATTTTAAATTAGGAAGTTGTAATATTTAATTTGTGTTGGTTTAGGAATACAAATATTTTATATTGGTAATTATCTTATTAGATTAGGAAGTCAAATATATTTGGCTTTAATTGGTTAGGATTGATTTTAATTAGGTATGATTTTAGTTTAAGTTAGGTAAATATTTTATTTAATTGGTAAATGGTTTAAATATTTTATTTAATGTTTAATGTTTATAATATTTATTTATTTAATTTGGGATGTGTTTTATGGGCTTTGGGGAGCTAAATGGGCTGGGTGTGAGGCTAGCAGCAAAACCAGAATTACCGACACCGTTCGAACGCTCCCTCGAACGCGACACGAACACCCGCAATCTGTTTTCCGTTCGAACGGAAGTAACGAACGCAGCACTAACGAAGACAGTGAGCTTGTTTATTCTGAATTTCCCCTTCCGATATCCGTTTCCCGCGGCTTTCGTGACTCAAAAGGTAGTGCCTCCAAATGAGGCTCATCATCGGGTTTCACATGCGAAAATGCAATGCCTACAATTATGCAGTCCTACTTTGTAGTATGCGTGAGTTGTAGAGGAGGGAAAGCACAATTGGGAGGTTTATGGTGCACTTTTGGATTGCCAAAACCTTAGGAGTATTGAGTGAACCATTTTTATTAGCCTAAAATACGGAGAGATATTGAGGCTGTGTGATAAATGCTTAACTTGGTAAAAACATGCGTAAATCTAACGGTTATGTATCATGGTTGTTATACACCATTGGCTATTACCTAGTGAGCCATGTTAGATGTATCGGAGGTACTTATCATGGGTTCATAGATAAGAAGTAGGAGATTCCATATTTGTAGTGGTTGATAGGTTCAGTAAGATGGCACGACTTATAGCATGTCATAAAACTGATGATGCCACTAACATTGCTGACTTGTTCTTTTTAGAGAAGTAGTACGACTCCATGGGTTCCACGGAGTAAGGTTCAGATCGTGATGTCAAATTCCTTAGTCACTTTTGGAAAATTTTATGGGGTAAGTTGGGAACTAAACTTTTGATTTACTATTGCCACTGTAGGCACTGCATTTTTACGCATAAGTCCCTATGATGAGTCTCATTTTGGAGACACTACCTTTTAAGTCACGGAGGTCACGGGAAACGGACATCGGAAGGGGAAATTCAGAATAAACAAGGTTCACTGTTTTCGTTCGTGTTGCGTTCGTGTTTACGTTCGAACGACAAACGGATTGCGGGCGTTCGTGCCGCATTCGAGGAAGCGTTCGAACGGTGTCGGTAATTCTGGTTTTGCTGCTAGCCTCACATCCAGCCCAATTAGCCCCCCCAAAGCCCATAAAACACATCCCAATTTAAATAAATAATATTAATTAAAACATTAACTAAATAATATGATAACTAAATTAATTAAATGATTAAATAAAACATATACAAAACATAAAATAAACAATTACCAACTTAAACTAAAATCATGCCTAAATTAAACAAATCACACACTAAATCAAAATATAATCATGCCTAATTAAAATCAATCAACCAATTATATTCCCAATCTAATAAGATCATTCCCAAACTTAAAATATTGTATTCCTAATCCAAGCCAATCAAATATTCAACCTTCCCTATCTAGCCAAGATTTGTCCCCCCTCAATCTTTGACTTCCCTTAACCAAACCAAATCAAATCTCTTGACTTCCCTTAACCAAACCAAATCAAATCCATTTCCTTGTCAAACCTAACCCTTTGCCTATAAAAAGAAGCCTTCACCAACCTTCTCAAGGCTAGTCCTTAGTTAGTCCCCTAGTCCCCTAGTCCCTAACTCACACACAACACACATAAAAATTACAGGAGGAACACACCCAAGGAAACAATAAGCAAAAGAAAAGATAAAGAGGAAAAGGCAGCGAAACCACAAGGAAATAATAGCAAAAGATAACGAACGAGAACAGTGAACCAGGAGAGTTGCGGAGCATCCCCCCTTTCGACGATCGTGTACCGTACATCCGAGAGATGATTTAAAAGGTTAGACCTGAGGGTACCTTTTCATTAGTTTACATTCGTTTTATTATTATTATTATTGCATTCTATTCGCATGAGAGTCGTTTATGGAAGCATGTTGTGGCTCGAATGAAATGGAAGAGTGTCGTCTCTTGTGGTATATAGGATGGAAACCCAGACGTAAATTACGTAGCCGAATCCGAATGGACGGTAGTGCGGTCTGTACATGAGACACAACTCCACGTACCACTTGAGTAAACGGCACATTCTCTTGTTTTGTGTTGCTTTTATGTATTTATTTTTGTCATTTAAATTCTGCCTGTTGCTTATTTATGCATGACTCAATCGAGCGCATGGGCTTAGTAAGTGCGATGTGAGATCCCTTATGGGGAGGGGTTAAAGCCCTTTACCACGATGCTTTGCCGCGCCGGTTGATGTGTGTTCGGTTGGATGCAAGACACGTTCAATCGGACATACTTAGGATAATATGATTGTCTTTGTGTTTTTATGCATGATGTGATGTGACGCGCATGGGCTTAGTATGTTGGTCTAAAGGTCCTCTCTTTGAGAGATCAAGAGCCCCCATATAGGCCACCTTTACGGCAGTACTTCGCCTCGCCCCCCTTTTATTTTGATGTTTATGCATTTTTGCCCATTTCATGCATCAGGTCCGTGTCCGTTCGAACGCGTTCACGAACGCAATTCGAACGCGCATACATTTCGCCTTATCATGCATCAGGTCTCATTTCCGTTCGAACGCGTTAACAAACGCCATACGAACGTGAGTATTCTGTTTCATTTCCGTTCGAATGCGTTAACAAACGCCATACGAACGTGAACATTCTGTTCCATTTCCGTTCGAACGCGTTTACGAACGCTACTCGAACGCGAGCATTCTGTCTCATTTCCGTTCGAACGCGTTTACGAACGCTACACGAACGCGCACACACTGAACTGAGTCTGTCTTATCATATTCATGCATAATTGCCTCTTGGTTGATCTTTCTTGTGTTATATAGCCAACTGTATTATTTGTATTCAAGCATGATTAGGCTGTTAGCATGTTATTTGGTTAATAGGTTCATGAGATAGTACTCAAGCATGATTATGTTGTTCTTAGTTTCCCATATCATAGGATTGAAATATGTTCATGAGATTGCCATGTGATGTTGCATGTTGTGATGAACTTGTTGATGTATGCATATGAATTAGAAGCATGATACTATTGGAAATAAGTGTTACTTAAGCTTAGTTAAATTATTACATGAATCCTTTTTTATTACAAGTGACATAAGTAAGGGACCATTCCGAACCTAACGGTTTGAGGTCTTCCCTTGCGAGGGGTGAGTGCGGCCTTAAATCTTTGTCCCGGTTCACACCGGGTGGCGACTCCATGTTATGTAATTCTTCCCATCTAGGCCGCGAGCCTAGGAACGGCGTCGCCCAGGTCCTGTGTCCTACAGTCTGGCGACTCCACTGGGGATTTAAATTGGCCCCGAAATATTGTCTTGTAATGAGTGGATTTATTTTTTAATTGGCCATGTCTATAGTGGATAAGTGAGGGTTTAATCAAGGGCACTTTGAGGCTAGGTAATGGTTTGGTGTCTTCCTTCATTCACTACCTTTCTAGAAGGAAAAGCTGTGAGGGCACCTACATGGCCATCTACTTGTAGCCTTTGTGATGGACTAATTTGGAGGACTCGTTTGTATTCCTGACAACAAGCGATAAGAGCCTAAGAGGCTTGGGTATTTAAGTGAGCCTCGCTCCACCTTCCCTCTGGGGGATCTACAACGGGAAATCCATTTGACAGTCCGTCACACACCATAGCTCATTGGCACGTACCTTAGTGTATAAAAAGGGATACGCTCACTTGGTCACTTGAACCCTTGAGTGGGGAGACCTAGTTGTGGGCTACCCTTCGCCAGTGAGAGCCTTTGTCCATACTCTTGCAAACCCACCCATAGACTGGTTTATATGGTTAAAGTAGCAATTATTTCCTTGAGTATATGCTTGTGGACCATCCTCATTTGGATGCAGTTGGACTATTGTCAGAAATGCGGGCTTGCTGGGCCATTTAAACTGGGGCAAGTTCGTACCTTATGACTATTAGGCCCAAAGCTTCTGAAATGTTGATGGGCCATACTGTAGAAATTATTACGTTTGCATTATCTTTCTTCTATGCTTGTGTTTGGGAACATTGTCATTTGGATCCATTCGGACCTTTTGTCATGGGATATGGGCTTGTTGGGCCATTTAAACTGGGACAAGAACGTATTTCATGACTATTGGGCCAAAGGCTTCTAAATGATTGATGGGCCACTTTGTGACTGTGTTCGGAACGTTACCATTCAGATTTAGTTGGGCTCCTTGTCATGAGATGTGAACTCGTTGGGCCATTTAAACTGGGACGAGTCCACTCCTATGGCAGTTAGCCCAAAAACTTCTAAAATGATGATGGGCCGATTTGTGTGCAAATTTTAAAGAGTTGATATATTTCTTGTATCACATGCATCACATGCACCTCATGCATACATGCACCATGTTGACTCCCTTTTGATTTAAAAGCCATCATAGATGCATGTTGGTTAGAGAAGATGACAGACTTGTCAAAAGACCAAGCAGCCACCAAGAATACTGGCAGAAGACCTAGCTCAATGGGATAGGAAACCCAATCATGCATGCATGCATACACGTAACACATTTTGCATCCTTTTGTGTTTGCTCTGTTTTGTAATAACAGGTTTCAGAAGAGAAAAAAAAAGAAAGCGGCAAAGACAAGACAACCAGAATCAGCAACATATGAGTAGTAGTTTTGGGGATGAATCCCAGGGTCGAGGCCCACATCGTCAGAGTGTTGGAATGAATCACGGGGTTGAGGCCCATGTCAGCAGTTTCAGAAATGAATCACAGTGGTGAGGCCCGTATCTGTATCAGTCTGGGGGCGAGGCCCATATCAGCAGTATCAGTCTTGGGGCGAGGCCCGTATCAGTATCAGTCTTGGGGCGAGGCCCATAGCAGTATCAGTCTTGGGGCGAGGCCCATATCAGCAGTATCAGTCTTGGGGCGAGGCCCGTATCAGTATCAGTCTTGGGGCGAGGCCCATAGCAGTATCAGTCTTGGGGTGAGGCCCGTATCAGTACCAGTCTTGGGGCGAGGCCCATAGCAGTATCAGTCTTGGGGCGAGGCCCATATCAGCAGTATCAGTCTTGGGGCGAGGCCCGTATCAGTATCAGTCTTGGGGCGAGGCCCATAGCAGTATCAGTCTTGGGGTGAGGCCCGTATCAGTATCAGTCTGGGGGCGAGGCCCATATCAGTATCAGTCTGGGGGCGAGGCCCATATCAGTATCAGTCTGGGGGCGAGGCCCATATCAGCAGTATCAGTCTTGGGGCGAGGCCCATATCAGTATCAGTCTGGGGGCGAGGCCCATATCAGCGGTATCAGTCTGGGGGCGAGGCCCATATCAATATCAGTTTAGGGCGAAGCCCACATCATTCTGCGGATGAGGCCCACATCAGCAGAATTTTGGAATGAATCCAGGGAATGAATCCCAGGGCTGAGGCCCACATCAGCAGAATTTTGGAATGGATCCAGGGAATGAATCCCAGGGTCGAGGCCCACATCAGCAGAATTTTGGAATGAATCCAGGGAATGAATCTCAGGGCCGAGGCCCGCATCAGTAGAATTTTGGAATGAATCCGAGGGTCGAGGCCCACATCAGCATCAATCTGGGGGCGAGGCCCATGTCAGTAGTAGCAGCTGGGGCCGAGGCCCACTTCAGCAATCAGTTTTGGGGATGAGTCCCAGGGTCGAGGCCCACGTCGAACACAGCTCGGGATGAATCCCGAGGGTCGAGGCCCACATCAGCATCAATCTGGGGGCGAGGCCCATGTCAGTAGCAGTTGGGGCCGAGGCCCACTTCAACATCAGTTTTGGGGATGAGTCCCAGGGTCGAGGCCCACATCAAACACAGTTTGGGAATGAGTCCCAGGGTCGAGGCCCACATTACATCAGTATCAGCATTGCCGGGTATGGCATTTTGGGGTCGAGGCCCATATTACATCAGATCAATTCTGCCAAGAATGGCACTCCGAGAATGGAGATATAGTCCGGGAATGGGCAGTTCAAGAATGAACAAGTCGGAAATGACACTCCGAGAATGGAGATATGGTCCGGGAATGGGCAGTTCAAGAATGAACAAGTCGGAAATGGCACTCCGGGAATGGAGATCGGTTCGGGAATGGACCACAACGGTGACAGTTCGAGAATGGACTTCATCACATCATATCACAACAACACTCGGAGAATGGAGATCGGTTCGGGAATGGACCATAACGATGACAGTTCGGGAATGGACTTCATCACACTACATCACAGCTATAGTCCGAGAATGGAGATATGGTCCGGGAATGGACAGCTCGAGAATGAGCATGCCGAGAATGGCACTCCGAGAATGGAGATATAGTCCGGGAATGGACAGTTCAAGAATGAACAAGCGAGAATGGCAATCCAAGAATGAGAGCAGAGTTCAAGAATGGACAGGCCGAGAATGGCACTCCAAGAATGGAAGAACGGTTCAGGAAGAAAGCCTACAAGCTCAAGAGGAAGAAAGCCTCATATCAGTATAGTTTGAGAACAAAGCTCAAGGGGAAGAAAGCCTCATGTCAACAATTCAGGGAACAAGACCCTCAGCTCAAAATGGGAACAAGACCCTCAGCTCACTTCGGGAATGAACCAGGGGTCGCATCATGTCAGCTTGGGGGCGAAGCCCATATCGGTTGAGGAGCGAGGCTCCACATCACATCATGTCAGCTTAGGGGCGAAGCCCATATCGGCTGAGGAACGAGGCTCCACATCACATCATGTCAGCTTAGGGGCGAAGCCCATATCGGCTGAGGAGCGAAGCTCCACATCATCATTTTCGGGATGCGTCCCAGGGTCGAGGCCCACATTTTGTCAGCGGTATTGGGATGCGTCCCAGGGTCGAGGCCCCCGTTGTCGGTTGCAGCTATTGGGATGCGTCCCAGGATCGAGGTCCAATGCATCATCATTTTCGGGATGCGTCCCAGGGTCGAGGCCCACATTTTGTCAGCGGTATCGGGATGCGTCCCAGGGTCGAGGCCCCCGTTGTCGGTTGCAGCTATTGGGATGCGTCCCAGGTTCGAGCCACATCATCAGCAGCATCGAGATGCATCTCAGGATCGAGGTCCACTGCAGTATCAGCTCAGCTCGAGACAGCTAGCTAGCCAGGTAAGTAAAATGCATTGCATAACTTTGATAGGATTGTCATGTTGCACATTACACAAGTCCCATCAAAGTGGGGGGCGACTGTAGGCACTGCATTTTTACGCATAAGTCCCTATGATGAGTCTCATTTTGGAGACACTACCTTTTAAGTCACGGAGGTCACGGGAAACGGACATCGGAAGGGGAAATTCAGAATAAACAAGGTTCACTGTTTTCGTTCGTGCTGCGTTCGTGTTTACGTTCGAACGACAAACGGATTGCGGGCGTTCGTGCCGCGTTCGAGGAAGCGGTTCGAACGGTGTCGGTAATTTGGTTTTGCTGCTAGCCTCACATCCAGCCCAATTAGCCCCCCCAAAGCCCATAAAACACATCCCAATTTAAATAAATAAATATTAATTAAAACATTAACTAAATAATATGATAACTAAATTAATTAAATGATTAAATAAAACATATACCAAACATAAAATAAACAATTACCAACTTAAACTAAAATCATGCCTAAATTAAACAAATCACACACTAAATCAAAATATAATCATGCCTAATTAAAATCAATCAACCAATTATATTCCCAATCAAATAAGATTATCCCAAACTTAAAATATTGTATTCCTAATCCAAGCCAATCAAATATTCAACCTTCCCTATCTAGCCAAGATTTGTCCCCCCTCAATCTTTGACTTCCTTAACCAAACCAAATCAAATCTCTTGACTTCCCTTAACCAAACCAAATCAAATCCCTTTCCTTGTCAAACCTAACCCTTTGCCTATAAAAAGAAGCCTTCACCAACCTTCTCAAGGCTAGTCCTTAGTTAGTCCCCTAGTCCCCTAGTCCCTAACTCACACACAACACACATAAAAATTACAGAGGAACACACCCAAGGAAACAATAAGCAAAAGATAAAGAGGAAAAGGCAGCGAAACCACAAGGAAATAATAGCAAAAGATAACGAACGAGAACAGTGAACCAGGAGAGTTGCGGAGCATCCCCCCTTTCGACGATCGTGTACCGTACATCCGAGAGATGATTTAAAAGGTTAGACCTGAGGGTACCTTTTCATTAGTTTACATTCGTTTTTTATTATTATTATATTGCATTCTATTCGCATGAGAGTCGTTTATGGAAGCATGTTGTGGCTCGAATGAAATGGAAGAGTGTCGTCTCTTGTGGTATATAGGATGGAAACCCAGACGTAAATTCCGTAGCCGAATCCGAATGGACGGTAGTGCGGTCTGTACATGGGACACAACTCCACGTACCACTTGAGTAAACGGCACATTCTCTTGTTTTGTGTTGCTTTTATGTATTTATTTTTGTCATTTAAATTCTGCCTGTTGCTTATTTATGCATGACTCAATCGAGCGCATGGGCTTAGTAAGTGCGATGTGAGATCCCTTATGGGGAGGGGTTAAAGCCCTTTACCACGATGCTTTGCCGCGCCGGTTGATGTGTGTTCGGTTGGATGCAAGACACGTTCAATCGGACATACTTAGGATAATATGATTGTTTTCTTTGTGTTTTTATGCATGATGTGATGTGACGCGCATGGGCTTAGTATGTTGGTCTAAAGGTCCTCTCTTTGAGAGATCAAGAGCCCACATAAGGCCACCTTTACGGCAGTACTTCGCCGCGCCCCCCTTTTATTTTGATGTTTATGCATTTTTGCCTATTTCATGCATCAGGTCCGTGTCCGTTCGAACGCGTTCACGAACGCAATTCGAACGCGCATACATTTCGCCTTATCATGCATCAGGTCTCATTTTCGTTCGAACGCGTTAACAAACGCCATACGAACGTGAGTATTCTGTTTCATTTCCGTTCGAACGCGTTAACAAACGCCATACGAACGTGAACATTCTGTTCCATTTCCGTTCGAACGCGTTTACGAACGCTACTCGAACGCGAGCATTCTGTCTCATTTCCGTTCGAACGCGTTTACGAACGCTACACGACGCGCACACACTGAACTGAGTCTGTCTTATCATATTCATGCATAATTGCCTCTTGGTTGATCTTTCTTGTGTTATATAGCCAACTGTATTATTTGTATTCAAGCATGATTAGGCTGTTAGCATGTTATTTGGTTAATAGTTCATGAGATAGTACTCAAGCATGATTATGTTGTTCTTAGTTTCCCATATCATAGGATTGAAATATGTTCATGAGATTGCCATGTGATGTTGCATGTTGTGATGAACTTGTTGATGTATGCATATGAATTTAGAAGCATGATACTATTGGAAATAAATGTTACTTAAGCTTAGTTAAATTATTACATGAATCCTTTTTATTACAAGTGACATAAGTAAGGGACCATTCCGAACCCAACGGTTTGAGGTCTTCCCTTGCGAGGGGTGAGTGCGGCCTTAAATCTTTGTCCCGGTTCACACCGGGTGGCGACTCCATGTTATGTATTCTTCCCATCTAGGCCGCGAGCCTAGGAACGGCGTCGCCCAGGTCCTGTGTCCTACAGTCTGGCGACTCCACTGGGGATTTAAAGTTGGCCCCGAAATATTGTCTTGTAATGAGTGGATTTATGTTTTAATTGGCCATGTCTATAGTGGATAAGTGAGGGTTTAATCAAGGGCACTTTGAGGCTAGGTAATGGTTTGGTGTCTTCCTTCATTCACTACCTTTCTAGAAGGAAAAGCTGTGAGGGCACCTACATGGCCATCTACTTGTAGCCTTTGTGATGGACTAATTTGGAGGACTCGTTGTTTTATTCCTGACAACAAGCGATAAGAGCCTAAGAGGCTTGGGTATTTAAGTGAGCCTCGCTCCACCTTCCCTCTGGGGGATCTACAACGGGAAATCCATTTGACAGTCCGTCACACACCATAGCTCATTGGCACGTACCTTAGTGTATAAAAAGGGATACGCTCACTTGGTCACTTGAACCCTTGAGTGGGGGAGACCTAGTTGTGGGCTACCCTTCGCCAGTGAGAGCCTTTGTCCATACTCTTGCAAACCCACCCATAGACTGGTTTATATGGTTAAAGTAGCAATTATTTCCTTGAGTATAGCTTGTGGACCATCCTCATTGGATGCAGTTGGACTATTGTCAGAAATGCGGGCTTGCTGGGCCATTTAAACTGGGGCAAGTTCGTACCTTATGACTATTAGGCCCAAAGCTTCTGAAATGTTGATGGGCCATACTGTAGAAATTATTACGTTTGCATTATCTTCTTCTATGCTTGTGTTTGGGAACATTGTCATTTGGATCCATTCGGACCTTTTGTCATGGGATATGGGCTTGTTGGGCCATTTAAACTGGGACAAGAACGTATTTCATGACTATTGGGCCAAAGGCTTCTAAATGATTGATGGGCCACTTTGTGACTGTGTTCGGAACGTTACCATTCAGATTTAGTTGGGCTCCTTGTCATGAGATGTGAACTCGTTGGGCCATTTAAACTGGGACGAGTCCACTCCTATGGCAGTTAGCCCAAAAACTTCTAAAATGATGATGGGCCGATTGTGTGCAAATTTTAAAGAGTTGATATATTTCTTGTATCACATGCATCACATGCACCTCATGCATACATGCACCATGTTGACTCCCTTTTGATTTAAAAGCCATCATAGATGCATGTTGGTTAGAGAAGATGACAGACTTGTCAAAAGACCAAGCAGCCACCAAGAATACTGGCAGAAGACCTAGCTCAATGGGATAGGAAACCCAATCATGCATGCATGCATACACGTAACACATTTTGCATCCTTTTGTGTTTGCTCTTTTTGTAATAACAGGTTTCAGAAGAGAAAAAAAAAGAAAGCGGCAAAGACAAGACAACCAGAATCAGCAACATATGAGTAGTAGTTTTGGGGATGAATCCCAGGGTCGAGGCCCACATCGTCAGAGTGTTGGAATGAATCACGGGGTTGAGGCCCATGTCAGCAGTTTCAGAAATGAATCACAGTGGTGAGGCCCGTATCTGTATCAGTCTGGGGGCGAGGGCCCATATCAGCAGTATCAGTCTTGGGGCGAGGCCCGTATCAGTATCAGTCTTGGGGCGAGGCCCATAGCAGTATCAGTCTTGGGGCGAGGCCCATATCAGCAGTATCAGTCTTGGGGCGAGGCCCGTATCAGTATCAGTCTTGGGGCGAGGCCCATAGCAGTATCAGTCTTGGGTGAGGCCCGTATCAGTATCAGTCTTGGGGCGAGGCCCATAGCAGTATCAGTCTTGGGGCGAGGCCCATATCAGCGTATCAGTCTTGGGGCGAGGCCCGTATCAGTATCAGTCTTGGGGCGAGGCCATAGCAGTATCAGTCTTGGGGCGAGGCCCGTATCAGTATCAGTCTTGGGGCGAGGAAGCATATCAGTATCAGTCAGGGGGGGAGAGGCCCATATCAGTATCAGTCTGGGGGCGAGGCCCATATCAGCAGTATCAGTCTTGGGGCGAGGCCCATATCAGTATCAGTCTGGGGGCGAGGCCCATATCAGCTGTATCAGTCTGGGGGCGAGGCCCATATCAATATCAGTTTAGGGCGAAGCCCACATCATTCTGCGGATGAGGCCCACATCAGCAGAATTTTGGAATGAATCCAGGGAATGAATCCCAGGGCTGAGGCCCACATCAGCAGAATTTGGAATGGATCCAGGAATGAAATCCCAGGGTCGAGGCCCACATCAGCAGAATTTGGAATGAATCCAGGGAATGAATATCAGGGCCGAGGCCCGCATCAGTAGAATTTTGGAATGAATCCGAGGGTCGAGGCCCACATCAGCAACATCAATCTGGGGGCGAGGCCCATGTCAGTAGCAGCTGGGGCCGAGGCCCACTTCAGCAATCAGTTTGTGGGATGAGTCCCAGGGTCGAGGCCCACGTCGAACACAGCTCGGGATGAATCCCGAGGGTCGAGGCCCACATCAGCATCAATCTGGGGGCGAGGCCCATGTCAGTAGCAGTTGGGGCCGAGGCCCACTTCAACATCAGTTTTGGGGATGAGTCCCAGGGTCGAGGCCCACATCAAACACAGTTGGGAATGAGTCCCAGGGTCGAGGCCCACATTACATCAGTATCAGCATTGCCGGGTATGGCATTCTGGGGTCGAGGCCCATATTACATCAGATCAATTCTGCCAAGAATGGCACTCCGAGAATGGAGATATAGTCCGGGAATGGGCAGTTCAAGAATGAACAAGTCGGAAATGACACTCCGAGAATGGAGATATGGTCCGGGAATGGGCAGTTCAAGAATGAACAAGTCGGAAATGGCACTCCGGGAATGGAGATCGGTTCGGGAATGGACCACAACGGTGACAGTTCGAGAATGGACTTCATCACATCATATCACAACAACACTCCGGGAATGGAGATCGGTTCGGGAATGGACCATAACGATAACAGTTCGGGAATGGACTTCATCACACTACATCACAGCTATAGTCCGAGAATGGAGATATGGTCCGGGAATGGACAGCTCGAGAATGAGCATGCCGAGAATGGCACTCCGAGAATGGAGATATAGTCCGGGAATGGACAGTTCAAGAATGAACAAGCCGAGAATGGCAATCCAAGAATGGAGCAGAGTTCAAGAATGGACAGGCCGAGAATGGCACTCCAAGAATGGAAGAACGATTCAGGAAGAAAGCCTACAGCTCAAGAGGAAGAAAGCCTCATATCAGTATAGTTTGAGAACAAAGCTCAAGGGGAAGAAAGCCTCATGTCAACAATTCAGGGAACAAGACCCTCAGCTCAAAATGGGAACAAGACCCTCAGCTCACTTCGGGAATGAACCAGGGTCGCATCATGTCAGCTTGGGGGCGAAGCCCATATCGGTTGAGGAGCGAGGGCTCCACATCACATCAGTCAGCTTAGGGGCGAAGCCCATATCGGCTGAGGAGCGAGGCTCCAACATCACATCATGTCAGCTTAGGGGCGAAGCCATATCGGCTGAGGAGCGAAGCTCCACATCATCATTTTCGGGATGCGTTCCCAGGGTCGAGGCCCATATTTTGTCAGCGGTATTGGGATGCGTCCCAGGGTCGAGGCCCCGTTGTCGGTTGCAGCTATTGGGATGCGTCCCAGGATCGAGGTCCACTGCATCATCATTTTCGGGATGCGTCCCAGGGTCGAGGCCCACATTTTGTCAGCGGTATCGGGATGCGTCCCAGGGTCGAGGCCCCCGTTGTCGGTTGCAGCTATTGGGATGCGTCCCAGGTTCGAGCCACATCATCAGCAGCATCGAGATGCATCTCAGGATCGAGGTCCACTGCAGTATCAGCTCAGCTCGAGACAGCTAGCTAGCCAGGTAAGTAAATGCATTGCATAATTTGATAGGATTGTCACTGTTGCACATTACACAAGTCCCATCAAAGTGGGGGGCGACTGTAGGCACTGCATTTTTACGCATAAGTCCCTATGATGAGTCTCATTTTGGAGACACTACCTTTTAAGTCACGGAGGGTCACGGGAAACGGACATCGGAAGGGGAAATTCAGAATAACAAGGTTCACTGTTTTCGTTCGTGCTGCGTTCGTGTTTACGTTCGAACGACAAACGGATTGCGGGCGTTCGTGCCGCGTTCGAGGAAGCGTTCGAACGGTGTCGGTAATTCTGGTTTTGCTGCTAGCCTCACATCCAGCCCAATTAGCCCCCCCAAAGCCCATAAAACACATCCCAATTTAAATAAATAAATATTAATTAAAACATTAACTAAATAATATGATAACTAAATTAATTAAATGATTAAATAAAACATATACCAAACATAAAATAAACAATTACCAACTTAACTAAAATCATGCCTAAATTAAACAAATTCACACACTAAATCAAAATATAATCATGCCTAATTAAAATCAATCAACCAATTATATTCCCAATCTAATAAGATTATTCCCAAACTTAAAATATTGTATTCCTAATCCAAGCAATCAAATATTCAACCTTCCCTATCTAGCCAAGATTGTCCCCCCTCAATCTTTGACTTCCCTTAACCAAACCAAATCAAATCTCTTGACTTCCCTTAACCAAACCAAATCAAATCCCTTTCCTTGTCAAACCTAACCCTTTGCCTATAAAAAGAAGCCTTCACCAACCTTCTCAAGGCTAGTCCTTAGTTAGTCCCCTAGTCCCCTAGTCCCTAACTCACACACAACACACATAAAAATTACAGGAGGAACACACCCAAGGAAACAATAAGCAAAAGATAAAGAGGAAAAGGCAGCGAAACCACAAGGAAATAATAGCAAAAGATAACGAACGAGAACAGTGAACCAGTGAACAGGAGAGTTGCGGCGGAGCATCCCCCATTTCGACGATCGTGTACCGTACATCCGAGAGATGATTTAAAAGGTTAGACCTGAGGGACCTTTTCATTAGTTTACATTCGTTTTATTATTATTATTATTGCATTCTATTCGCATGAGAGTCGTTTATGGAAGCATGTTGTGGCTCGAATGAAATGGAAGAGTGTCGTCTCTTGTGGTATATAGGATGGAAACCCAGACGTAAATTCCGTAGCCGAATCCGAATGGACGGTAGTGCGGTCTGTACATGGGACACAACTCCACGTACCACTTGAGTAAACGGCACATTCTCTTGTTTTGTGTTGCTTTTATGTATTTATTTTTGTCATTAAAATTCTGCCTGTTGCTTATTTATGCATGACTCAATCGAGCGCATGGGCTTAGTAAGTGCGATGTGAGATCCCTATGGGGAGGGGTTAAAGCCCTTTACCACGATGCTTTGCCGCGCCGGTTGATGTGTGTTCGGTTGGATGCAAGACACGTTCAATCGGACATACTTAGGATAATATGATTGTCTTTGTGTTTTTATGCATGATGTGATGTGACGCGCATGGGCTTAGTATGTTGGTCTAAAGGTCCTCTCTTTGAGAGATCAAGAGCCCCCATAAGGCCACCTTTACGGCAGTACTTCGCCGCACCCCTTTTATTTTGATGTTTATGCATTTTTGCCCATTTCATGCATCAGGTCCGTGTCCGTTCGAACGCGTTCACGAACGCAATTCGAACGCGCATACATTTCGCCTTATCATGCATCAGGTCTCATTTCCGTTCGAACGCGTTAACAAACGCCATACGAACGTGAGTATTCTGTTTCATTTCCGTTCGAACGCGTTAACAAACCCATACGAACGTGAACATTCTGTTCCATTTCCGTTCGAACGCGTTTACGAACGCTACTCGAACGCGAGCATTCTGTCTCATTTCCGTTCGAACGCGTTTACGAACGCTACACGAACGCGCACACACTGAACTGAGTCTGTCTTATCATATTCATGCATAATTGCCTCTTGGTTGATCTTTCTTGTGTTATATAGCCAACTGTATTATTTGTATTCAAGCATGATTAGGCTGTTAGCATGTTATTTGGTTAATAGGTTCATGAGATAGTACTCAAGCATGATTATGTTGTTCTTAGTTTCCCATATCATAGGATTGAAATATGTTCATGAGATTGCCATGTGATGTTGCATGTTGTGATGAACTTGTTGATGTATGCATATGAATTTAGAAGCATGATACTATTGGAAATAAGTGTTACTTAAGCTTAGTTAAATTATTACATGAATCCTTTTTTATTACAAGTGACATAAGTAAGGGACCATTCCGAACCCAACGGTTTGAGGTCTTCCCTTGCGAGGGGTGAGTGCGGCCTTAAATCTTTGTCCGGTTCACACCGGGTGGCGACTCCATGTTATGTAATTCTTCCCATCTAGGCCGCGAGCCTAGGAACGGCGTCGCCCAGGTCCTGTGTCCTACAGCCACCCCTAAACTGATGGCCAGACAGAGGTTGTTAATAGGACTTTGACTCAGTTATTGCGTACTATTATTAATAAGAACTTAAAAACTTGGGAGGATTGTTTGCCTTTTGTTGAATTTGCATATAATCGTAGTTTTCATTCCTCTACATCTTACTCACCATTTGAAATTGTTTATGGTTTTCAGCCACTAACTCCATTAGATTTGTTACCTTTGCCTGTTGATGAACATGCAGGGCTAGATGGAAAAAGGAAAGCCGATTTGGTGAAGCATATACATGAGAAAGAAAGAGAGCAAAT
The DNA here is from genome assembly GCA_019454045.1 of Zanthoxylum bungeanum. Lineage (NCBI taxonomy): Eukaryota > Viridiplantae > Streptophyta > Magnoliopsida > Sapindales > Rutaceae > Zanthoxylum > Zanthoxylum bungeanum. The sequence continues at coordinate 27,593 of SKCR01043439.1, read as the reverse complement.
ACAACGAAAGAATGAGCAATATGCTTCTCATGCTAATAAGGGAAGAAAACGTGTGGTATTTCAGCCTGGAGATTGGGTTTGGGTACACATGCGCAAGGAGAGATTTCCTGAACTACGTAAATCTAAGCTACAACCGAGAGGGGATGGTCCATTTCAAGTCTTGGAACGGATTAATGACAATGCATACAAGCTGGATTTACAAGGTAAGTATAATGTGTCTGCTACATTTCATATTTCTGACTTAACTCCTTTTGATACAGGTACATATTCGAGGTCGAATCATTTTCAAGAGGGAGAGGATGACATGATCCGGGCCGACAACAAAGCAAAAGACCCATTACAAGTACCAGAAGGGCCAATTACGAGGCAGATGACCAAAAGACTCAATAGAGAGGGCCCAAAGCCACTTCACTTGGCCCAAATTAGTTTTGAATGAAGCTTCAAAGGCCTTTGAAGACTTTGGTATTTTTGTAATTTAGCCTTTAGGGGTATTGTTGTCTTTATGCCCTTAGGGTTTCTCTTTGTAACACTATTTAAGCTTTCTTTCTTTTTCATTTTGAGGACAATCAACGAAATTTGTAAAACTCAAAAGCTTAAAGCTTTGGCTATGGCTGAATTCTTGTAAGGGAGGGATTCCCCTTTTCAAGTTTGAATCGACTTATCTAAGTTTGGCAACTTAGTGGCGTCTCCATTGCTAGCAAAACATTACAATGAATCATCTTAAAGGTTCTCAATGGCAAGTTCTTTGTGGGTCTTCTTTGTGGCCTTGGAAGGGTTTTGTTTCTACAAAATCGAATTCGCGGTTATTGGGGTTCTGTCCATTGCTTGGGGTTTTCTTGGATTTCGAATCCAAATGGGTTTCTTGTCACAAGAAGTCTCAGGACAAAGGCAAGAAAAACAAAAATGAGGCCCATGTCACTGAGGATGAGCACCTAACTGATGAGATCTCAGAGATTAACCTCTCAGCAGTTGTAATAGAAGCCAACTTGGTTGGGAATCCGAGAGAATGGTGGGTAGACACTGAGGCTATTCGTCATATATGTGCTGATAGCAAGATGTTTTCCTCGTATCAGAAGGTCGATGGTGGCAATCATCTGACAATGAGAAACTCTTCTACCTCTAGAGTTGTTGGACAAGGCACAGTGGTTCTGAAGATGACATCTGGGAAAGAGCTTACATTGAAGAATATTTTGCAGGTTCCTGATATTTGGAAGAACTTGGTTTCGAGTTCACTTCTTAGTAAAAATGGTTTCAAGCTTGTATTTATTTCTGATAAGTTTGTACTAACCAAAAATGATATCTATATAGGAAAATGGTACCTCACCAATGGCCTTTTCAAGTTCAATGTAATGACTGTCAATCGACACAGTGCTAATAATAAAGCTACATCTTCCGCTTATATTATTGAGTCACAAAATATATGGCATGAGAGGTTAGGACATGTTAATTATGATACAGTGCGTAAATTAATTAACATGAACCTTATACTTAAATTTACAATTGATATTCAACATAAATATATGTTGAAGCGAAAATGAACAGAGTATCATTTCATCCCATAGAATGAAGTTTTGAACCCTTGGAACTTGTACACTCTAATGTGTGATATGAATGTTGTGCAAACAAAAGGCAGTAAAAAGTACGTTGTCGCTTTTATCGATGATAGCACAAAATTATGTTATGTGTATTTGCTGAGGAACAAAGATGAACTATTGAGAGCTTTATACACTATAAAAACGAAGTTGAAAATCAACTTGACAAAAAAATCAAAAGATTCAAGAGTGATAGATGAGGTGAATATGTGTCACTATTTGGTGAATATTGTTCCAATCATATAATTATTCCCGAAACTATTGCTCCTTATTCGCCTCAACAAAACGGGATAGCTGAACGCAAAAACTTAAAGTTAAAGGAAATGATGAATTCCATGTTGACAAACTCTGATTTATCCTATAACTTATGGGAGGAATCATTGCTTTCCGCCAACTACGTTCTGAACAAGCTACCTCACAGAAGATTTGAGAATACACCATATGAATTATGGAAAGGTCACGTACCTTCTTACAAATATTTGAAAGTGCGGGGGTGTCTCATCAAAGTGATGGTTCCTAAACCTAAGAAGGTTAGAATAAGACCCAAGACTGTTGATTGTATATTCATTGGATATGCTCACAATAGTAGTGCGTATCGATTATTGGTACAGAAGTCTGAAATTCCCGACATCAATCCAAATATGATAATTGAGTCAATGAATGCGACATTCTTTGAAAATACATTTCCTTATAAGGAAAGACAAAGAACGTAGTTTTCAAAAGAATTATTGACACTGTTAAAGGCAGTGATCAAGTTGACCAAGAATCAGATCTACATGAAAATGTTGAGGAAAATGAACATAGACGTAGCAAAATAGCTAGAACGTCTAAGTCATTTGAACCTGATTTTCTGACATACTTATTAGAAAATGAGCATCAAAGCTATAAAGAAGCAATATCTTCGTCGGAGGCACCTTTGTTGAAAGAGGCTATCAATAGTGAGATTGATTCCATCATACAAAACCATACTTGAGAGTTGGTTGATCTTCCTCCAGGTTGTAAGCCATTGGGCTAAAAATGGATTTTCAAATGGAAGATGAAACCAGATGGATCAATAGATAAGTACAAGGCTAGACTTGTCATAAAATGTTATAGAAAAAAAAGAAGGCTTTGACTACTTTGATACTTATTCACCAGTGACTCGTATCACGTCAATACGAATGCTCATAGCCATAGCAACTATATTTGGTCTTGAAATACATCAAATGGATGTGAAGACGACATTCTTAAATGGTGAACTAGATGAAGAGATTTACATGGAACATTCAGAAGGTTTCAATATTCTTGGACAAGAACAGAAGGTGTGCAAACTTGTAAAATCCTTATACGAATTAAAACAAGCACCTAAACAATGGCATGATAAATTTGACAAAGAGATATTAGCAAGTGGGTTCAAAATCAATGAGTGTGATAATTGTGTATACACCAAATCAACTCAAAAAGGATATGTCATTGTGTGTCTCTACGTAGACGATATGCTGATAATTGGTAGTAATCATGAGATGATTCAGTCTACCAAGAAAGTTTTGACCGGCAAATTTGATATGAAAGATTTAGGAGTAGCCGATGTGATCTTAGGAATTAAGATTTCCAGAACATCAGAGGGGTATATATTATCTTAGACTCATTATGTTGAGAAGATACTTCAAAAATATAATAAAATAGATCTAAATGTGGCTATAACTCATGTAGACCTAACTCTTCATTTATCAAAGAATATTGGCTCAAGCGTATCGTAATTAGAGTATTTCAGAATCATCGGGAGTCTGATGTATCTCACAAATTGCACACGACCTGATATCGCTAAAGTTGTAAACAAGCTTAGCAGATATATGAGCAATCCAGGATAGAGGTGGCCACGGTTCGGTTCCGGTTCCGAATCGGAACCGAACCGTACGGTTTTCGGTTCCATAAGTGTGGAACCGGAACTAAACCGAATAATTCTGGTTCGGTTCCGGTTCCACACTTAAATGGAACCGAAATCGTAATCGGAACCGGAACCGAACCGTTCGGTTCCAGTTCCGGTTCCCTTCGATTTTTTTTTACTTTTTTGAAAATAAAAAATTGAGATTTAAACATTAATTGACTAAAAAAATTGAGATTTAAACTTTACGGTTCCAAGAGGAACCTTACGGTTCCAACCGGAACAGTACGGTTCCGGTTGGAACCGCTGGAACTGTTCGGTTCCAGTGGTTCCAACCGGTTCGGTCAGGGTAAGAACCCTAACCGAACCGGTCAAGTTCCGGTTCGGTTTCGGAACTGAAATCGGTTGGAACCGAAACTGTCCGGTTCCAATCGGTTCGGTTCCGGTTGGTAACCGGAACCTTAGCCGGGTCTAATCCAGGACATAACCACTGGAAAGACATAGTAAGAGTTTTGAGATATCTGAGAGAAACTTCAAAATATGGTATGTATTATACGAGATATTTTGTTGTTCTAGAGGGATACAGCGATGCTAACTGGATATCTGGTACAGTGGATTCCAAATCTACGTGTGGATTTATTTTTACACTTGGTGGTGCAGCCGTGTCATGGAAATCCTCGAGGTAAACATGTATTGTCTGGTCTACTATGGAATCAGAGTTCATGGAATTAGATAAAATAGCGAAAGAAGCGAAATGGCTTCGAAATTTCCTAGAGGATATACCAAACTGGCCTAAACCAATGCCAGCGATAAACATAAATTGTGATAGTCAATCGGATATTGGGAGAGCCTAAAATACAATGTATAATGGTAAGTCTCGACACATACGTCGCAGACATAATACCATAAGACAACTGCTCTCAAGTAGCATAATTTCGATAGATTATGTCAAATCAAAGGAAAACCTAGCGGATCCACTTACTAAAGGTTTACCTAGAGAGCAAGTTGAGAAGTCATCAAAGGGAATGAGCTTGAAACCTATAAATTAAGAATTGTCACTGTGGAAACCCAACCTAGCTGACTGGAGATCCCAAGATCTAGGTTCAAAAGGGACTACTAAAATTTTGTGCAATTCAAAACAAACACTGTAGAGTTTTATACTCTTTCTAATTCCTGTAATGACGCATAGTGCTGTCTGTCAAGGTTAGGATAAGTTAAGGCTTTTAATGATCACTATATTTGGAGAAGAGTCCTAATGAGGGTTAAGGCGGATTACATCTTTATAATAGATCACATATTTCAAGTAAGAAGTGAGGCCGCTTCCATGGGAGTTTTAAAGGCTGAATTCCATAAAGTACTTGATGAATCCAAGACATGTTCATGGCCGAAATGAACACAACCGTAGAACGAGAAATGGTCGAAGTAAAGCTTTGTGTTGGAAATTGTCTTGGTTTACACCAACGGTGGAACAGTTCAAGACTATGGGTTACTAGTTTGCCAAGTAAATCCGATTGTCATTTACTAGGAAAGGTTCAAGGCGAAAGCTACCTATTTCGATGCAGTTTTATTTCACGAAAACTCTCTTAAGTGTCTGCATTATTATTTAGAGAATTGTGGGGGATTGTTTTAAATTCTCTAAATATTTGTAGTATAAGTAGGAGAGACGTGTTCCTTAAGTAGTGCCTTATGGGAATTGCACAAGGATGAAGGGACATGTCCTCTAAATTGGAAGGATGAGTCTTTATGTTTCAAAAGACATAAGAAAAGAGGTATAACCCTTAGGAGAGTTACACCCCAAACCAAATGGTGCCCTCAAAGGCACTCTTCCATGCCTATATAAAGGAGCCTTGGGTTCATTCTTAAGATATAGAAAAAACATACAAGTCTTCCATTGTCTAAGAGAGTCATTTAAAGTCAAGCGAGTTTCCACCATTTGTCCTTGTTCAAGTTCTTATGAAATGAGTGCCCCTTCTACAAGAAGCATCCAAGTGATTCTGGGAGAACGTTAGCCACAAAACCATCTATAGAGCACCGAGGCAGGGCTAATAAGTTCTTAAAGACAGAGGCAACTCGACTTGGCAAACACTTTTTTTATTAAGAGATAACACTTTTTTATTAATCAAATTTATTATAAATAATAAAATTTTCACTAATTGTGAATATTAATTTGTATCGACTAAATAAATTATTTGAATTTCCAAAGTAATACATTCTTACAATGTCATATATTCTTCGTGCTGATTGACAATGATTATACTATCATGTACGCTCATCATTTATTTAACATGTTGGTTGTTGGAAAATATGTGTCATTAACCGATTTTTAACATGTAAATTAATCTTAATCATTCCAAAACAAAACATAACAATGGATACTTAGAAAAACCTGGAAAAATATTGAAGATGATGATGAAATTAAAATTCAAGTCAAGTTGCCACTGTCCTTAAGAACTTATTAGCCCCCAGCTCGGTGCTCTACGGATGGTTTTGTGGCTAACGTTCTCACAGGATTACTTGGATGCTTCTTGTAGAAGGGCACTCCTTTCACAAGAACTTGAACAAGGAAGATGTAGGAAACTTTCTCTTTTTCTAAATGACTCTCTAGACAATGGAAGACTTGTATGATTTTCTGGATGCTCCAAATGATATCAATGCCTCTTAATTTATAGGCATGAAAGGGTGTATTTGAAGACACCCTTTGGTTTAAGGTGTAACCCTCCTAAGGGTTATACCATTTCCTAATGCCTTTAAAGGCCTAGAGATGCATCCTTTTAATTTAGAGGATATGTCTCTTCACATTTGTATCTTTCCCACAAGGCACTTCTAAGGGACATACCTCTCCTACATTTATCTATATATTAAGAGAATTTATTACAATCCCCCACAATTCTCTTAATATTAATGCAGACACTAAAGAGAGTTTCCATGAAATAAAACTGGATTGAAATAGGTAGCTTTCGCCTTGAACTTTCCCTAATGAATGACAATCGAATTTACTTGGCGAATCATTGACCCACAATCTTGAACTGCTCTACCCTTGGTGTAAACCAAGACAATTACCAACACACAGCTTCACTTCTTCCATTTCCCGTTCTACGGTTGTGTTCATTTCGGTCATGAACATTGGTCCTAGATTCATCAAGTACTTTAGGGAATTCAGCCTTTAAAAACTCTCCTGGAAGCTGCCTCACTTCTTACTTGAAATAGGTGATCTACTATAAAGAGGTAATCTGCCTTTACCCCCATTAGAACTCTTCTCCTAATATAGTGATCATTTAAAACCTTAGTTTATCCTAACTTTGACAGACATCACTCTGCGTAATTACAAGAATGAGAAAAAGTATAAAACTCTACAGTGTTTGCTTTCAATTGCACAAAGTTTCAGTTGTCCATTTTGAACCTAGATTTTGGGATCTCCAGTCAGCTAGGTTGGGTTTCCACAGTGACAATTCTTAATTTATAGGCTTAAAGCCCATTTCCCTTGATGACTTCTCAACTTACTCTATAGGTAAACCTTTAGTAAGTGAATCTGCTAGGTTTTCCTTTGATTTAACATAATCTATCGAAATTATGCCACTTGAGAGCAGTTGTCTTATGGTATTACGTCTGCGACGTATGTGTCGAGACTTACCATTATACATTGTATTTTGGGCTCTCCTAGTAGTCGATTGACTATCACAATATATGCTTATCGTTGGCACTGGTTTTGGCCAATTTGGAATATCCTCTGGGAAATTTCGAAGCCATTTCACTTCTTCCACTGTTTTGTCTAATGCTATGAACTCTGATTCCATAGTAGACCGGACAATACACGTTTGTCTCGAGGATTTCCATGACACGGCTGTACCACTAAGTGTGAAAATAAATCCACTCATAGATTTAGAATCCATTGTATCAGATATCCAGTTAGCATCGCTATATCCCTCTAGAACAACATGATATCTCGTATAATGCAGACCATATTTTGAAGTGTCTCTCAAATACCTCAAAAATCTTACTATGGCTTTCCAGTGATTATGTCATGGATTACTCGTATATCTGTTAAGCCTGTTTACAACTTGAGCGATATCAGGTCTTATATAATTTGTGAGATACATCAGACTTCCGATGAATCTCGAATACTCTAATTGTGATACGTTTGAGCCAGTATTCTTTGATAAATGAAGAGTTAGGTCCACATGAGTTACAGCCACATTTAGATCTCATTTATTATATTTCTCAAGTATCTTCTCAACATAAAGAGTTTGAGATAATATATACCCATATGATGTTCTGGAAATCTTAATTCCTAAGATCACATCAGCTACTCATAAATCTTTCATATCAAATTTGATGGTCAAAACTTTCTTGGTAGACTGAATCATCTCATGATTACTACCAATTATTAGCATATCGTCTACGTAGAGACACACAATGACATATCCTTTTTAAGTTGATTTAGTATATACACACTTATCGCATTCATTGATTTTAAACCCACTTGACAACATTTCTTTGTCAAATTTTTCTTACTACCAATTATCAGCATATCATCTACAAGTTTACACACCTTCTGTTCTTGTCCAGGAATATTGAAACCTTCTAGTTGTTCCATGTAAATTTCTTCATCCAAATCAACATTTAAGAATGTCGTCTTCACATCCATTTGATGTATTTCAAGACCAAATATAGCTGCTATGGCTATAAGTATTCTTATTAACGTGATATGAGTCACTGGTGAATAGGTATCAAAGTAATCAATGTCTTCTTTTTGTCTATAACCTTTTATGACAAGTTTTGCCTTGTACTTATCTATTGATCCATCCGACTTCATCTTCAATTTGAAAATCCATTTGTAGCCCAACAGCCTACAACCAGGAGGAAGATCAACCAACTCTCAAGTTTGGTTTTGAAGGATAGAATCAATCTCGTTATTGATAGCCTCTTTCTACAAAGGTACCTCTGAAGAAGTCACTGCTTCTTTATAGTTTTGAGACTTATTTTCTAACAAGTATGTAGAAAATTAGGTCCAAATGACTTAGACGTTCTAGCTCTTTTGCTACGTCTAAGTTCATTTTTTTTCAACTTTTTCATGTTGATCTGATTCTTGGTCAACTTGATCACTGCCTTTAACAGTATCAATAGTTCTTTTGGGAGACTATGTTCTTTATATTTCATTACAAGAAAAAGTCTCTTCAAAGAATGTTGCATTCCTTGACTCAATTATCATATTTGGATTGATGTTAGGAATTTCATACTTATGTACCAAGAATCGATACACATTATTATTGTGAGTATATCTAATGAATATACAATCAACAGTCTTAAGTCCTATTCTAACATTCTTAGGTTTAGAAACCATTACTTTGGCGAGACACCCACACACTTTCAAATATTTGTAGGAAGACATGTGACATTTCCATAATTGATATGGTGTCTTGTCCAATCTTTTGTGTGATAGCTTGTTCATAACGTAATTGACGGAAAGCAAGGCTTCCCCCACAAGTTCTAGGGTAAACCAGAGCCTGTCAACATGACATTTATCATTTCCTTCAACGTTCGATTTTACGTTCCGCAATCCCATTTTGTTGAGGCGAATAATGAGCAATGATTTTGTGAATAATTCCATGATTGGAACAATATTCATCGAATGGTGACACATATTCACATCATCTGTCACTCTTGATTCTTTTAATTTTCTTGCCAAGCTGATTTTCAACTTCGTTCTTATAGTGTATAAAGCTCTCAATAGCTTCAATTTTGCTCCTCAGCAAACTCACATAACATAATCTTGTGCTATCATCGATAAAAGTTACAAAGTACTTTTTACCTACTCTTATTTTCACAACATTCATATCACACACATCAGAGTTTACAAGTTCCAAAGGTTCAGAACTTCGTTCTATGGAATGAAATGATGTTTTGTTCATTTTTTCTTCAACACAAGCCTCACATTTATTTTGGTTATCAATTGTAAATTTAGGTATAAAGTCCAGTTAATTAATTTACATATTGTATCATAATTAACATGTCATAACCTCTCATGCCATATATTTTGTGACTCAATAATATAAGCAGAAGATGTAGCTTTATTATTATCACTGTGTCGATTGATAGTCATTACATTGAACTTGAAAAGGCTCTCAGTGATGTATTTTTTTCCTACATAGACATCATTCTTATTCAGTATAAACTTATCAGAAACAAATACAAGCTTGGAACCATTCTTGCTAAGGAGTGAACCCGAAATCAGGTTCTTCTGAATATCAGGAACGTGCAAAGCATTCTTCAATGTAAGCTCTTTCCTAGATGTCATCTTCAGAACTATTGTGCCTTGTCCAACCACTCTAGAGGTAGACGAGTTTCCCATTGTCAGATGATCGCCACCATCGACCTTCTGATACAAGGAAAACATCTTGCTATCAGCACATATATGACGAGTAGCCCCAGTGTCTACCCACCATTCTCTCGGATTCCCAACCAAGTTGGCTTCTGTTACAACTGCTGAGAGGTTCATCAATGAGATATCATCGGTTAGCTGCTCATCCTCAGTGACATGGGCCTCATTTTTATTTTTCTTGCCTTTGTCCCGAGACTTCTTGTTTCTGCAGTCCTTTGCCATGTGACTACTTTTTCTACAGATGTAGCACTTCCCATTGAACTTCTTGTTTGCTTGGGAAGAATCAGCTCCTCTATTCTTTCTGTTTTTGCTACCCTTTCCACCCTCGATGATGTTGGCCTTAGACTCCATAGTCTTATAGCTGGCCTTCTCAGATTTACTGTTGTCATCTTTGATCCTCAATCGAACTCCAAGGTTTTCAAGACTCATCTGTTTCTTTTTGTATTTTAGATAGCTTCTGAAGTCCTTCCATGATGGCGGTAATTTTTCAATGATTGTGGCAACTTGAAATGTATCGCAGAGTTTCATACTGTTATCCAATATTTTATGAATGATTAACTGAAGTTCACCCAACTGAGACATCATCATCCTTGAATATACCATATTGTAGTCCAGGAACCTACCCACAATAAATTTCTTTTGTCCGGCAACCTCGGTTTTGTATTTCTTTTCGAGAGATTTCCAGAGAATCTTCGTAGAAGTCATGCATTGGAAAATATTGTATAGGGTAATTTCAAGTCCTCCCAAGAGGTAGTTTTTGCACGAGAAGTCGTCTGACGACCATGTCTCTTCTAACAGTTGCTTGGTTGTTTCCGTTTCTCCCTCCACTGGATCCGAAGGATCTTCGAGGTACTTAGCCAACTGCAGTGTTGTCAGATAGAACAATATTTTGCTCTGCCATTGTTTAAAGTTTGCTCCACCAAACTTTTCCGGTTTCTCCCTATGAGCGACCGTTATTGTGATATTTCCACTAGTCATGTGTAATTGGAAAAATCAACAATAATCAATAAGTCTGCAAAATAAAAATTACACAACGATCAAACATATGATCTTGTTTAAGTGATATACTAAGAATCCACTCGTCGTTATATTTGACAGTAGTACCAAATAATACAAGTCATTGAATTTACGACTAAGGTTTCTTATGATAAATGAATAAAGGGAAATTCCCAGATGATGAGGGGGGTCCGGAGTAACCATTTAAATCTCTGCCCACTTAGGCTCTTATCGCCTTGTTGACAGAATATCTTTTAAACACTTTCTCAATAGAATATCTTAGACATTCAAACTTAGTATTACACTTCAATTCATAATATAATAATAAATTTGTACAAATTTGTATGTGTATATGTATTAGTCAACCAAGCTTCGACGAAATTACTTGTGTAAAGTTACACTTTTAATTCTCAGCCAAGTATGCAACACACAATTAATTTTCAACTTTATCGTTATGTGTATGCTTGTGATAATTTAACACCATAATATTAACTTAAACATATACTACCAAGTTTATAATAATACAGTATATGATTTTACTGAGTTAACATTACTGTATATATGCTATACATATATATCATCTGGTAATATAAATTAATCTAAGTGTATGTTATTATTTTTTAATCCAAAATAATTCCAGGATTAATTTCGTTAGTGCCATGTTCGTTCATCCGTTCCAACGAAACTTTTCAGTGAGTTCACGTTCGTACACACGTTCGAACGAAGTTTTCCAGAGAGTTCTCGTTCGTGTTGCGTTCGTAAACATGTTCGAACGTTCTTTAGCAGAAGACTGGAGTTCGAGTTGAGTTTAAAGACACGTTCGAACGAAACTGCGTAAAAAAAATTTTTGCTTACGCGTTCGTCGGGCGTTCGAACGCTCATGCGTATTTTTCATGCACATAACACATTTTCCAAGCATAAGACTATTTAAAACATTTAAAATTCAATTTAACAATACTTTAAAAGTAATAAGTTCTTAATATTGTTGGAAAATATGTGTCATTAACTGATTTTTAACATGCAAATTAATCTTAATTATTCCAAAACAGAACATAACAATGGATACTTAGAAAAACCTGGAAAAATATTGAAGATGATGATGAAACTGAAATCCAAGTCGAGTTGTCTCTATCCTTAAGAACTTATTAACCCCTGCCTCGGTGTTCTACGGATGATTTTGTGGCTAACGTTCTCTCAGAATTACTTGGATGCTTCTTGTAAAATGAGCACTCCTTTCACAAGAACTTGAACAAGGAAGATAGATGAAACTCTCTCTTTTTCTAAATGACTCTCTAGACCATGGAAGACTTGTATGATTTTCTGGATGCTCCAAATGATCTCAGTGCCTCTTAATTTATAGGCATGGAAGGTGTATTTGAAGACACCATTTGGTTTATGGTGTAACCCTCATAAGAGTTATATCATTTCCTAATGCCTTTAAAAGCCTAGAAATGCATCATTTTAATTTAGAGAATATGTCCCTCCACTTTTGTACTTTTCCTACAAGACACTTTTAATGGACATATCTCTCCTACATTTATCTATATATTAAGAGAAATTATTACATTGGTGTGACTAAAGATGATAATTTAGTCAAATATATTGAAAATCCTTCTATAACTGACTAAATAATTATCCAATATCTGAAGTTATGGATAATGGATATATTTTGATATGAAATTAGGTATTCAAAAAAGATATTGGACAATTATAAATTTAGTATTTCGAATATCCAATATCCTAACAAAAAAAAAATTATTATATTTATAATAAAAAATAATTTTTAGATAACTAAATTAATTAATTATATTTTTAAAATTTCCAAATTTTGGCATAATTTTTTATTTAAATTTTTTTGTTATCTCAATCATTTCGGATATCCTAATTTTCATTCATTTTCTAATACATATACCAACCATGAATTTTTTCAATTATGGAAACATATCAAATATCAAATATTGATTTTGATTTTGATTTCAGGTATCCAATTATTACCATCGGCGTGACATGATTTGTTTCAAAATTATGGATGATGGTAAAGCATGTGACTTCCAATCAATGTCTCAAATTGGAAATTAAACCAAACCTTTTTTTCTTTCATTTACTGCTAACATATGTTCTCCAATCCCCATCATATAAGAAAATTAAAACAATAAGTATAATCATGTTTTCATATCTAGTTTGGAATTCAATATTTGTTTTTTTTTTAAAATTGTTGAAAATCCTACCGCTAAACCACTCATTTCGGACTTAAGCGGAGTAAGTAAAAACTCGGTTGTCTTGGATTCTTACAAGAAACGCACTAACTGAATTCAAATTCAGAATCTGAAAACCAGATTCTAAACCCCACACCACCAAATCACACCCATTGAGCACTTGTCTACGTTATTGAACTGTGTATGGGTAGGAAAATGTTGACACTTCAAATTAGTTATGTCCAAATGACTCGCTTAAATTTGACATGATCGTTCATAAGAGTTTAAATATTTGTTGTAATTGGAATAAAAAGATTGTGCTTCATATATAGACCCGGCCAAGGTTCCGGTTCGGAATTGGAACCGAACCGGTTGGAATCGAGCGGTTCCGGTTCCAACCGGTTCCAGAACCTAACCGGTTCGAATTTATATAATAATTTTTTTTTTAGATAATAATTTTATTTGTAATTTAATGTAATTATGTAATGTAAGTGTATTATATGAATTCAAATTCATAATTTTAAATTATATTGATTTATCAATCTCAATTTTTTATTTTCAATAAAAAAAAAACCGAATGGAACCGGGACTGAAACCGGACGGTTCCATTCCGGTTCAGAACCGGACCGAACCGCCGGCCGGTTCCATTCCGGTTCAGAACCGGACCGAACCGCCGGCCGGGTCTATTCATATATATGTGACCCAAAAAAATTAATTCTAATATAAATAAATAATACTCGCTTAAATATATGTGTACAAACCAACAAGAGATGACATAAATTATATGTTTGGGTCATGTTGAATGGTCCGACTTTATAGAAAGACAACATGTGATATCTAAACTAATCCATGATTGTGATAATTTCTCATTTTATTATTATAAATTCCAGCTGTTTTGTTAGTTTAGTCCCTAGAGTTTAAGTTAATTACCTAATTAATTAATATATTTTTTTTTTAAAATACCTAATTATTCTCTATTTCTCAAATGATGTTTATCTAACTTGTTTTTGTTTTAAATTATATCAGAAAAGTAATATTTTACCCGCGAAAAAAATCCAATAGTTATCGAATAAGAGTTCTTTTAAATAATTTATTATAATGTGTTTTATAGGGTGTAAATTTCGTAAAAATTCGTTTTATAATGAGGTTATGTCAATTTTTTTTAAAAAAATATTATTATTTAATTAATATTTTTTTAAAAATTTAGGGTCGGGTTTGGCCCCAGTCCGGCCCCTTATCAAGCGGGTTTGGGCCGGACTCGACCCTCTCATAAATAAACAGGATTTTCGAGAATTTGGACTTTAATATATTTTATGAGTCAGAAGATTTGGACAAGATTCAGGACCGGGGCTTGGCCAAAACCCGACTGATTGCGAACTCTAATCTTATATTATCACTTATCAATAACATGAATTATGTGGAACTGTAGGACATGCTGCTGAATTCAGAGAAGTAATTGATGGGAATGAACAATGATTAGAAGAAGTAGGTAGGACCAAAATTTAATAACAAATTGTTTGTTCACGGGTCATTCAATTAACCAAAAAAATGTTAGTTAACTGAGTTATATATAAGAAAGGATAAGAATTCAAAAGGGAATAATGATTTAAGCCAACAATAAAAGCCTAACTTCATGACAAAGCCAAGCCAACCACCTTTTGGATATTTCTCAAGGAAAAGATACCCAAATGAAAGTTACTATCAACTTTCACTTTTGCTTCATCATATGTTACTTTAGATTGCATTATACATTCCAATTTCATGACAATTGCACTACAATTTTGTTAACGGCTGTTTTTCGTTTCAGGGGCAAATCTGAGAACTTATTCATCGAACAAACCTTCATCACGTAGTGAATTTATTTGGTTAGTTGGGAACCAAAACAAACTTAACAAACAAATAAGAAAACACAAAGAAAACAAATGATTTAACGTCATTCGGTGGAAAGTGGCTCCAACCTACGTCCACAGATGCAAAGAAAATGAATTTTTATTATCAGCTCGGGTCGGACCGACCTGCTTTATCTCTCCCTAATACTAAGCTTTTTGCTCTTCTTTTTACAAGTTGTGAAAATATGAAAAATGCTAATAAACGAGCTAACCAGAGAGCAGAAAAACCCCCAAATTTGAGTCTTCAACCCCTTTATATAGTGCGCATATATCCACTATTACACCAACTCGTGATGTCAGCCACGTTATCCCGTCATTATTGCCCATGCTCTTCTCTTCAATTGCTCTGCAAACAGTGGCTCTAGCCGTCTGACACAACCACCATCTACCACTTGAAACTCATCATTCTAGTCTTTTTTGGTAACTACTACACGTTATGCCCATGTGCCAACCTGTATTTCAACCACTCCCACGTTGTTCCATGTGTCAGAGGATAAGCCTCTGGTCTACTCCAATCTCATCAACATTTTGGGGGCTCAAACTTCCATGTAAGGCTTACATCACTCACATATAAGCACGATACATCAAATCTCACCTCACCTTGATCCTCGGGTCGGCATACCGAGGTGCTTGATACTTGATCCTCTTCTTTTCTTTCTTTACAAGGTCGGGTCGGGATTCCTTCACTTCCCTCATATTCTCTTTATAATTCCTGATCATTCTTGATAAGTGCTTGAAGGCTCATGAGCCTCATTTGCTTATTTGTTTCCAGTAAAGTTTCTTTGGGTGTACGTGACTATGCCTCAGTTGGCTCACTCCAAATCTCATTTTCATTATTACAAGTACAAAAACATGTCACACGACGGCCCCAAGTCGGTCTTTGCATGTGCAAATTCTACCGAGTCTAATCCCTCCCATCAAGTCGGGCGCCTCTGTGCCTCGGGCTCGGGCACTTCTGCCCGGTTTATCATTCTCAAAAGGACCTAAGGTCCCCAACTTGGTAAGTGAAAACCCTTTTATATCATTTTTCATATTTCAAAATTTCTCGGGTTTGTTCAACAAACTCTGTACTATTTCGAGTTCAATTTTATTTTTTACGCAAATGGGAGTTATGGGTTTTGGGCTGCAGTTTCAAATTTTTGGATTTTATGGGTCCTTTATGTGGATAATAATATTATAGACCTGTTGGCTGGATCTCTCCTCGTTAAAAAATAAATAAATAAATAAAAAAATAAATAAATTTTACAGTGTATGCAATTAATTAATGAATTAACTAAGTGCGCATTTGCATTGCAATAAACCCTTTACAGGTTGGGCTTATTTGGATTGTTGGCAGAAAGGCAAGCTGCAAAACAATATAAAAGTTTTTGCAGGGATTGCTCCCAACGCGCGCGCTTCGCTGCAACCACGACCTCTCGAACTTGCTTAAGTGACCAGATTGGTGAATAAAAAAGATTTTGTTCATATATAATTAATAAATGATAAACAAAAGCCCACAAAGATTACTACCTTTCATGTTCATACAGATTTCAATTAACGGTCTGTTTATTTTACAGCAAAATAATTTTCAAAATATATTTTCCTTATTTTTCGGTGTTTGAAATACTAATAGAAAATTTATTTACATCAATAAAAAAATTAAGTCATTTTTTTTTATAAAACAACTTACAAAATACAAATATGCAAGTCATTTTACGAAAAATTTCTAAAACTCACTTCAAAGAATGACGAAATTCGGACTTGGACCATCCACGTATATTCTAATTGGATCCGAAAATCCTTTTTTTTTCCAATTGTATTTGTATAAAATTAATAAAATTCTAGAATTTTGGGCCCGTGTAGATATGGATTCAATATTACTTATATCCAAAAATCCAAATTTTTTTAACAATTATATTTGTATAAAATTAAAAAAAAATATTCTAAACTCATGTCTCGAAATTTCAGATTCGCATGGATCTAGATCCGGGTATATCTGGACTGGATATGGAAATTCAAAATTTTAATCTTTTCCAATTATATTTGTAAAAAATTAATAAAATTCTCGACTCGATCATGGAATTTCGTACTCATGTAGATATGTATCCGAGTATTCCTGAACCGGATCCAGATATTTGATTTCTTTTTATTTTTTAATTATATTTTTATAAATTAATAATATTCTGGAGTCGGATCCTAGAATTCCAAACCCATGTAGATATGAATCTAAGTATACCAAATCGGAAATAGAAATCTGAATTTTTTTACTTTTAAATTATATTTGTTTCAAATTAATAAAATTCTGAATCCAAGTCATGAAAATATAGACCCACGTAAATCCAAATCCGAGTATACCCGGACCGAATCTATAGATCTTGATTTTTTAAATCTTTTATTAATTATATTTGTATATTAATCAAATTAACTCGATCTCAAAAATATGAACCCGCATGGATTCAGGTTCAAGTATACTTAGACCGTATCCATAAATCTCGATTTTTTTAAAATCCATTTCAATTATATTTGTATAAAATTAATAAAATTTTGGATTTGAGACCCATAATTTCAAACCAGAATGAATCCGAATATTCCCGAACCAGATCCAGAGATTCGATTTTTATAATCTTTTTCAATTATATTCCAGTCTTCATGTCTATGAAGATTTGGGTCCAAAGATATATTAGTCTGGAATTTCGCTATTTGGGTTTGAATTTTTTTTTTGTGGATTCAGATCTTTAAGGTGTGTATGGATCCGGTTATGAAAATATTTGGGGTTGGATATGTGTGAGTGTGAAATTTCACTTTTTTTTTTTTTGCAAATCCGGGTCTATGCAGCTCTCGGCTGGACTCAGACCTTTTTGTCATCCCTACTTTTAACCACCAGAAAAATATTTTTTTTGAAAAAAATATTAAATACGCCAAACATCTAGAAAATATTTACAGACAATCGCCAAACATTGAAAAATACTATCATTTCCAAAAATGATTTTCACAAGAAATCATTTTAGATTCGACAGATCTTAAACTAATGAAAACTATCAACAAAAAATTAAACTAATGAAAAATAATATTGAATCACATCAATCATAAGAGTTCACACCATATGTTTTATAATGTTATTATATATGTGTCATTAACAGATTTTAACATGCAAACTAATCTTAATCATTCCAAAACAAAACACAATAATAGATACAAGGAAAACCTGGAAAATATAGATTATGATGATGAAACTGAAATCCAAGTCGAGTTGTCTCTGTCCTTAAGAACTTATTAGCCCCGCCTCGGTGCTTTACAGATGGTTTTGTGGCTAACGCTCTCCCATGATCACTTGGATGCTTCTTGTAGAAGGGGCACTCCTTTCACAAGAACTTGAACAATGACAAATGGTGGGAACACTATTGACTATGAAACTTAAGACCTCATAATATGCAAGACTTGTAAGAAAATATATATACGAAAAATTCAGTGAATTGAAATGAGAATCCAATGCCTTATTTATAGACATGGAGGATTACCATTGAAAAGATATTCTTATGTCAAATAAGACAATTCCTAAAGGTTATGTTCTTTCCACTTAAAGGACATACTCTTCCTTTTAAACCCAGGGGTTTAATCTCTTCACTTAAGGATTACATCCTTTCAATTCATATATATAAACTCTTATAACCATATTTAGAAAATTTTCCTACAATCCCCCACAATTTTCTAAATATTCATGCAAACACTTAAGAGAGTTTCCGTGAAATAAAACTGCATCGAAATAGGTAGCTTTCTTCTTGAATATTCCTAGTGAATGACAATCGGATTTACTTGGAAAACCAGTGACTTATAGTCTTGAAATGTTCTGATGTTGGTGTAAACCAAGACAATTGCCAACACACAGCTTTACTTCGATCATTTCCCGTTCTACGATTGTGTTCATTTCGGCCATGAACATTGGTCCTGCATTCATCAAGTACTTTATGGAATTTAGCCTTTAAAACTCCCATGGAAGCAGTCTCACTTCTTACTTGAAATATGTGATTTACTATAAAGAGGTAATCCGCATTTACCCTCATTAGGACTCTTCTCATAATATAGTGATCATTAAAAGCCTTAGCTTATCCTAACCTTGGCAGACAACACTCTGCTTCATTACAGGAATGGGAAAGAGTATAAAACTCTAAATTACTTGTTTTGAATTGCACAAAGTTTTAGTTGTCCCTTTTGAACCTAGATCTTGGGATCTTCAGTCAGCTAGGTTGGGTTTCAACAGTGACAATTCTTAATTTATAGGCTTCAAGCCCATTCTCATCGATGACTTCTCACTTTTTCTCTAGGTAAACCTTTAGTAAGTGAACTCGATAGGTTTTCCTTTGATTTGACATAATCTATCGAAATTATGCCACTTGAGAGCGGTTGTCATATGGTATTATGTCTGCGACCTATGTGTCGAGACTTACCATTATACATTGTATTTTGGGCTCTCTCAATAGCCGATTGACTATCATAATGTATGCTTATCGCTGGCACTGGTTTGAGCTAATTTGGAATATCCTCTAAGAAATTTTGAAGCCATTCCACTTTTTCCGCTGTTTTCTCTAATGCTATGAACTCTGATTCCATAGTAGACTGGGCAATACACGTTTGCCTCGAGGAGTTCCATGACACAGCTCCACCACCAAGTGTGAAAATAAAATCATTCGTAGATTTGGAATCCACTGTATCAGATATCTAGTTATGATCGTTGTATCCCTCTAGAATATCAGGATATCTCGTATAATACAGACCATATTTTGAAGTTTCTCTCAGATACCTCAAAACTCTTACTATGACTTTCCAGTGGTTATATCTTGGATTACTCGTATATCTGTTAAGCCAGTTTACAACTTGAGCATCAGACTTCCGATGATTCTCGAATACTCTAATTGCGATACACTTGAGCCAATATTTTTTGATAAATGAAGAATTAGGTCTACATGAGTTCCAGCCTCATTTAGATCTCCTTTATTATATTTCTCAAGTATCTTCTCAACATAATGAGTTTGAGATAATATATACCCATCTGATGTTCTGGAAATCTTAATTCCTAAGATCACATCAGCTACTCATAAATCTTTCATATCAAATTTGTTGGTCAATACTTTTTTGGTAGACTGAATCATCTCATGATTACTACCAATTATTAGCATATCGTCTACGTAGAGACACACAATGACATATCATTTTTGAGTTGATTTGGTATATACACACTTATCAAACTCATTGATTTTGAACCCACATGACAACATTTCTTTGTCAATTTTTTCATGCCATTGTTTAGGTGTTTGTTTTAATCCGTATAAGGATTTTACAAGTTTGCACACCTTCTGTTCTTGTCCAGGAATATTGAAACCTTCTGGTTGTTCCATGTAAATCTCTTCATCTAGTTCACCATTTAAGAATGTTGTCTTCACATCCATTTGATGTATTTCAAGACCAAATATAGCTGCTATGGCTATGAGAATTCTTATTGATGTGATACCATATAACATCCCCGATCTGGGATATGCTACCGGCAGAGGATAGACCGTACTAACCCCATAAGCCTCTGACTTTCTAATCATAACAGATACTAATACTATTTTCTCTAATTGATTATATTTTGTGTGGGACCGTAGCCCAAACTCAAAAACATAGAAAACAAACTCAATATTAATTATTGTATACTTAATAACACTTATTTTTACAATGACTACACATAATCAAAGACTAATACAAGATTTTTACTTGACTCTGACTAGACTCATACTTTCTATGACTTGAACTGGTGGGCATCCAAATCCTAGTGATTGCAATAGTATTCGTCCTCCCGAGCTCGCCCTCTGAGAATACCTGCAAAATAAGGAAACTGGAAGTGATGGGGGGTTAGATCGTTGTGTGATCTAAGTGAGTGGACGAAAACTGAAGTACTAATATCAAACATTTGATTTTAAAACCAAAGTGCCAGAAGTAACTTTATATGAAAACTCTCTTATGAAAACTTCATCTGAAATCTCTTTTATAAAACTTATCTTTCTGAAAACTGGTTTTGAAGCTCTGGTGTCTGAAAACTATTTCTAAAATCTAATTTCTGAAAGCTGTGTACTGAAAATCTGGTATCTGAAAACTGATATGTCTATAAAAAAAACTTGAAGTATGAGGGCGTTACGTATCGCCGTCCCCCAAAGCATGCCACTACTGTCCCTGAATCTGGTGGTCTTGGAGCATTACGTATCGCCATCCCCCAAGCCACTGAACTAGAACTGGGGGTGCAAATCTATGCTACCCTCCAAGCTCTGAAACTAGGATCTAGGGGCATCTATCATCCCTAGTCCTGAACTAGGATCTGGGGACGTTACGTATCGCCGTCCCCCCAGTCCTCTAAATGTGCACATGCTCTCTGTCCGTCAATTCTATGATGTACAAGTTACATACTGAGGTGGATTTTTCCCCCATGCCTTGAAAACATAAAATCATGCTTTGAATCTCAAAACTGTATGAAACATTTTATGAAAAAAAATATTTCTTTCTCAAATATAACTTAAATCATAAACTTTTGTAAAATAATTGTATACAATTGATCTAACGCCCTATAGCGTAAAAGTAAGTCTGTTACAAAAATAACAAAATGAAGATCAATTTAAAAGAGTAGTGTCCACTCACTGATTGGAATCTGGCTGGTGCTATATCGCTTCACCGAAGGAAAATGCAATTCCTGCAATGGTCTATAAATTTTAACTTGGTCAAATACAACCCAGAAGATGAGTTTCGGAACTAGGCTAAACTTTCTCAATTCAAGTCTGTGATATCATTACTTAGTATATCATGCTTGGAATAAGATGCGATGTATGCATGTGAACTGATACGAGACCCTAGAGGTGGTCTCTAACATGCTAAGGTGGAGCTGGGATGGTTTAGAACTGTTTTGGGAAAAATTTGTGCCACGCATCGCGACACAACTCCTTGCGCGTCGCGACGCGCAGCGACCGGAGGCATGCCATCATTTTACTCTTTCGCATCGCGACACGAAGCAGTTTCCAATATTCTGTTTTT
Organism: Zanthoxylum bungeanum; assembly: GCA_019454045.1. NCBI lineage: Eukaryota > Viridiplantae > Streptophyta > Magnoliopsida > Sapindales > Rutaceae > Zanthoxylum > Zanthoxylum bungeanum. Next base: position 5,643 of record SKCR01043439.1, on the reverse strand, counting down.
CTTCTCAAATCCAATTCACCCAAATGCAAAACATTACTCACATCATTCTCACTCTTAGTTTAACCCCTATAATTTATCAAATTTGGGTACTTATGCTACAACTCATTCCTTTACTTATCAATCAATGATAAACAACCCTTACCATTCCAACATTCCTACTTTATCATCAAACTTCAAAAATCCAACAACTTAAATTTTGGGTTAAGTTTTCTTACCTTCCTCCTCTTGAAATTCTTCATTATCCAAGCCCTTATTTTATGCTCATCTTCTTTCCTTTGCTTCTTCTTCTCATTTCTTCTCTATTTTCTTTCTTTTTCTCTATTATTCTTCTTCTTCTTTCCTTCATCTTCTTCTCTCATCCATCAACGTTTCTTGCTTTCTCATTTTCTCAATTGGAAATTCATGAATAGTGTATCATTTATATACTTGGCATTTAAAAATTAGAAATGTGTAGAATTTTGGAAAAAGTTTTAGAATTTACTAGAATGCCCTCGGGTACTATTCATCTGAATTTTTGATCTGTAATTTTGACCTATATCTACTCCGAATTTGGAAAAATATCCAACGTGGAAGTTGTAGGTCTCGATTTCAGATTTCCGTTGATATAAAATTCATAAAAATTGGAGTTCGTATGAGAAAGTTACGGTCCAAATACCATGGGCTATCCGGAGTGGAACATCGTACAATTCAGTATCGGAACTTCGAGGAATATCGATTGTCCCCCAAGGTCACTTCATGAGTGCGTATATGTTCAACATAATTTATATCATGAATATTCATCTCATAATGAAAAGGTAATCGAGATTATTGGTCGAAAAGGTTACCAGTCGTTACATACGAGTCACTGGTGAATATGTATCAAAGTAATCAATGCCTTCTTTTTGTCTATAATATTTTATGACAAGTCTTGCCTTATACTTATCTATTGATCCATCTGATTTCATCTTCCTTTTGAATATCCATTTGTAGCCCATTGGCTTACAACCTGAAGGAAGATCAACCAACTTTCAAGTATGGTTTTGTAGGATAGAATCAATCTCACTATTGATAGCCTCTTTCCAAAAAGGTTCTTCCGACGAAGACATTGCTTTTTTATAGCTTTGAGGCTCATTTTCTAACAGGTATGTCAAAAAATCGGGTCCAAATGACTTAGATGTTCTAGCTCTTTTGCTACGTTTAGGTTTAAGTTCCTCAATATTTTCATGTTGATCTAATTCTTAGTCAACTTGATCACTGCCTTTGACAGTATCAGTAGTTATTTTGAGAGACTCTGTTCTTTGTCTTTCCTTACAAGGAAATGTCTCTTCAAAGAATGTCGCATTCCTTGACTCAATTATCATATTTGGATTGATGTCAGGAATTTCAGACTTATGTATTAAGAATCGATACACATTACTATTTTGAGCATATCCAATGAATATATAATCAATAGTCTTGAGTCATATTCTAACCTTCTTAGGTTTAGGAACCATCACTTTGGTGAAACACCCCCACACTTTCAGATATTTGTATGAAGGTATGTGACCTTTCAACAATTCATATGGTGTCTTGTCCAATCTTCTATGAGGTAGCTTATTCAGAACGTAGTTGGCAGAAAGCAAGGCTTCCCCCACAAGTTATGAGATAAACCATAGCTTGTCAACATGACATTCATCATTTCCTTAATGTTCGATTTTTGCGTTCTGCAATCCCGTTTTATTGAGGTGAATAAGGAGCAATAGTTTCGTGAATAATTCCATGATTGGAACAATATTCACGAAACGGTGACACATATTCACCTCATCTATCACTCCTGATTCTTTTGATTTTCTTGCCAAGTTGATTTTTAACTTCGTTCTTATAGTGTATAAAGTTTTCAATAGCTTCATCTTTGCTTCTCAGCAAATACACATAACAGAATCTTGTGCTATCATCGATGAAAATGATAAAGTACTTTTAACCGCCTCTTGTTTGCATAATATTCATATCACACACATCAGAGTGTATAAGTTCCAAGGGTTCAGAACTTCGTTCTATGGAATGAAATGATACTCCATGTATTTTTGCTTCAACACATGCCTCACATTTATGTTGGTTATCAATTGTAAATTTAGGTATAAGGTCCATGTTAATTAATTTATACATTGTATCATAATTAACATGTTCTAACCTCTCATGCCATATATTTTGTGACTCAATAATATAAGCAGAAGATGTAGCCTTATTATTAGCACTGTGTCGATTGACAGTCATTACATTGAACTTGAAAAGGCCCTCAGTGAGGTATCATTTTCCTACATAAATATCATTTTTAGACAGTATAAACTTGTCAGAAATAAATACAAGCTTAAAGCCATTCTTGCTAAGGAGATAGCCTGAAACCAAGTTCTTCCGAATATTAGGAACATGCAGAACATTCGTCCATGTAAGCTTCTTTTGGGATGTCATCTTCAGAACCACTGTGTTTTGTCTCACCACTCTAGAGGTAGAAAAGTTTCCCATTGTCAGATGATCGCCACCATCGACCTTCTAATACGAGGAAAACATCTTACTATCATCACAAATATGATGAGTAGCCCCAGTGTCTACCCATCATTCTCTCATATTCCCAACCAAGATGGTTTCTGTTACAACTGCTGAGAGGTTCATTTATGAGATCTCATTAGTTAACTGCTCATCCTCAGTGACATGGGCCTCAATTTTCTTTTTCTTGCCTTTGTGCTGAGACTTCTTGTTTCTGTAGTCCTTTTTTGTTTCAGATAGCTCCTGAAGTCCTTCCATGATGGAGACAACTTTTCAATGATTGTGGCAACTTGAAACGTCTCGCAGAGTTTCATTCCCTCATCCAATATTTCATGAATGATTAACTGTAGTTCGCCCAACTGAGACATCACTGTCCTTGAATCTACCATTTTGTAGTCCAAGAACCTACCCCTGATAAATTTCTTCTGTCCGACATCCTCGATTTTGTATTTCTTATCGAGAGATTCCCAGAGAATCTTGCAAAAGTCATGCGTTGGTACACATTTTATATAGTATTGTCAAGTCCTCCCAAGAGGTAGTTCTTGCACGAGAAGTCACCTGATGACCATGTCTCTTCTCGTAGTTGCTTGGCTATTTCCGTTTCTCCCTCCACATGACCCGAATGATCTTTGAGGTATTTAGCCAACTGCAGTGTTGTCAGGTAGAATAATATTTTGTTTTGCCATTATTTAAAGTTTGCTCCATCAAACGTTTCCGGTTTTTCTCCATGAGCGACCGGTACTATGATATTTCCGCTAGCCATGTATAACTGGAAAAACCAATAGTAATCAATAAGTTTACAAAAGACAAATTACACAACGATCAAACATGTGATCTTGTTTAAGTGATATACTAAGAATCCACTCGTTGTTATATTGGACAGTAGTATCAAATAACACAAGTCCTTAAATTTACGACTAAGGTTTTTTATGATAAATGAATAAAGGAATATTCCCAGAGGACGGGGGAGGTCTGGAGAAACCATTTAAATCTCTGCCCACTTAGGCTTTTATCGCATTGTTGACAGAATATCTTTTAAACACTTTCTCAATAGAATATCTTTGAATTCAAACTTAGTATTACACTACAATTCACAATACAATAATAAATATGTGTAAATTTGTATGTGTATATGTATAAGTCAATCAAGCTTGGACGGAATTACTTGTGTAAAGTTACATGTTAAATTCTCAGCCAAGTATGCAACACACAATTATTTTTCAACTTTATCACTATGTGTATACTTGTGATAATTGAACACCCTAATATTAACTTAAACCTATACTACTAAGTTTATAATAATACAATATATAATTTTACTAAGTTAACATTATTGTATATATGCGATACATGTATATCATATGATAATCTATGTTATTATTTTTGAATCAAAAATAATTCCAGGATTAATTTTGTTAGTGTCAAGTTCGTTAATCCGTTCGAACGAAATTTTCCAGTGAGTTCACGTTCGTGTAACGTTCGTAGACGCGTTCGAACGAAATTTTCTAGAGAGTTTACGATCGTGTAGCGTTCGTAAACGCATTCGAACGGAGTTTTCCGGAGAGTTCATGCTCGGGGTGCGTTCGCAAATGCGTTCGAACGTTCTTTTACAGAAGACATGTCTTCGAGTTTCGTTTGAAGACGTGTTCGAACGGAACTGCGAAAAATAGAATTTTTGCCTACGCGTTCGTTGGGCGTTCGAACGCCCATGCATAGTTTTCATTCATAGAGCACATTTTCCAGAAAAATGACTATTAACACATGCTAAATTTCATTGAACAACACATATAAAATAATAAGTTCTTAAGATTATTGTTATATGTGTATCATTAATCGATTTTAACATGCAAACTAATCTTAATCATTCCAAAATAAAACACAACAATGGATACAAGGAAAACCTGGAAAATGTATAAGATGATGATGAGACTGAAATCCAAGTCGAGTTGCCTCTGTCCTTAAGAACTTATTAGCTCCGTCTCGGTGTTCTACGGATGGTTTTGTGGCTAATATTCTCCCGAATCACTTGGATGCTTCTTGTAGAAGGGGTATTTTTTTCACAAGAACTTGAACAAGGACAAATGGTGGGAACTCTCTTGACTATAGAACTCAAGACCTCATAATATGCAAGACTTGTAAGAGAATATATATATATATATATATATATATATATATATATATATATATATATATATATATATATGAAAAATTCAGTGAATTGAAATGAGAATCCAAGGTCTTATTTATAGACATGGAGGGTTACCATTGAAAAATATATCCTTATGTCAAATAAGACAATTCCTAAATGTTATGTTCTTTCCACTTAAAGGACATATTATTCCCTTTAAACCCAATGGTTTAATCTATTCACTTAAGAATTACATCATTTCAATTCATATATATAAACTCTTATAATCATATTTAGAAAATTTTCCAACATATAGCACATTCTTCATCAACACGTCAGCAATAAAATTCCAACACCGATTATTGATCAATTCCCTGGAGTCGTCTTCTTCATTTTTTAATCTTATATAGATAAATCCAGACTCATATGTACCATTTCATATATAAATTATTAAGTTTATAAATTAATTTATACTCTCAATGTAATATTTGTAAATTAGTTTATACTTTCAATCAAAATTCTTTATCAAACGATGCCATAATACACAATATTAAATAAGCCAATATTTATTTTTCAACGATATCAAACTCATACTACTCAATAATTAATAATAAGTGTGCGATTATTGTTGAGAACACACACCTAGATTTTCACGTGTTAATTTGAATTCATGTCATATTATTCTTACCCAATTAGAGTCATATTTTCCTCAAATAAAAGATATTATAAATAGGAATAAATCTTCTTAAATTGGAACTAAATCTCTAAAGATGTGGTTGCCTTGAAATAAGGATTTTAAATATCCAGTCTTTCACAAATTAATTCACATGCCATTATTATGTAGTATTCTATTATAGTTCAACTTTTTCCCAAACAAATACCCGCAGGCCAATTTATAGTGAAACTTTTTTTTCTTATTTTTAAATGGCCAAATAAAATATTTTGAAATTATCATTCCTCACAACTGATGAGTGGTATTTATATCACTATTTCCCACTCATTTAACTTAATAT
>SKCR01043438.1:0-48091 GCA_019454045.1 Zanthoxylum bungeanum | reverse complement strand
TCAACTAACTTCTTCTCGAATTCATCATAAATTCCTTCATGAACATAAACACGAGAACTTGCCACACAAATTTCCCCCTAAAAATTAAGGTTTTAAAAAAAACCATTAGAACAAACTAAATTACATACCCAATTAGTTACCCAATTGTACCTTGTTAAAAAGGATGCCTAGAAGAGCCAAGTCTACAGCTGTATTTACATCAGCATCATCAAAAATCAGGAGAGGTGATTTGCCTCCTAATTCTAGTGAAACTGGCTTCAAATTGCTTGTGGCTGCAGCCTGCATCACTAGACGTCCAACTTCCGTAGACCCCGTGAAACTAACCTGAGAGATACCAAGACTATCAAATTGAAAATCCAATATCCAATGAAATATTGAAGTACATTGTAATAATATTTTTCTCACTTTATCAATGTCCATATGCGAGGCAATGGCAGCTCCAGCAGTTGGTCCAAATCCAGTTACAACATTGAGCACTCCATCAGGTACACCAGCCTGAATTATATCAATTATACATGTCAATTGCTTAAAAAGGGTCTGTTTGTTTTGCACTAAATGATTTGCATAAGTAAAATTTTTTCTAGAAATAAAAATATTTTCCAGTGTTTGGTTATTGACTTAAAATATTTTTCGGAAAGTGTTTTAAATGTTGGACGCGTCCAATATTTTTTTTGAAAAATTTTAGAAATGAGCTATGGGAGTTTTGGAGAAGAAAAAAATATTTTCCATAAAATGATATATTCCGTAAGTCAATTTTTCGAGGAATGATTAAATTTTTTCATTGATCGTAAAACAGTTTGTGTAGACCAAGTTTTCCATAAAATGAAGAAAACGTTTTCCATAAAATGATGAAAACCTTTTCCAAATAAACAGAATTTGATGATCAATGTATTATTTGAGTGTTAAGGGACTTACCAGCTTGGCGAGATGAGCATAATAAAGAGCTGTAAGAGGAGTTTGCTCAGCAGGCTTGACGATCATGGTGCAGCCAGCGGCTAAGGCAGGACCAACCTTAACGAAAAACATGGTAGTAGGAAAATTCCAGGGAATGATGTGTCCAACAACGCCAATTGGTTCACGCAAAGTGTAGCCTTGTAACTCACGTGACATTTTTAATACCTCGCCGTGAATTTTATCTGCTGCGCCCGCATAGTAACGAAGGGTGTTAGCTGCCCCAGGAATGTCCGCGGCTTTGACCCAGTTGAACAATTTACCAGCATCAAGAGTTTCCAGGACGGCTAATTCTTCTATATTTTCCTCTATTAAGTCCGCAAACTTCAACATTATCCTTCTCCTCCCCTGAACAAATATTTACTATTTTAAATCAATGTCATAAAAATATTGTAATTTTATATGAGTTGTCCAAACCTGTGTAAGAAATTCTCTTTATATATATATATATATAAATGTAGGAGAGATATGTCTCTTAGAGGTGTCTTATGGGAAAGACTCAAATGTTAATGACATATCCTCTAAATTAAAAGGATGTATCTCTATATTTTTAAAGGGATTAGGAAATGGTATAACCCTTGGGAGGGTTACATCCTAAATCAAAAGATGCTTATAAAGGCACTCATTCATGCCTATATAAAGAAGTCTTTAGGTTCATTTTAATTCATTCAATTTTGTGGGAAAATATAGACATATTAGAGAGTCTAAAAATTAGAGAAAGTTTCCACCATTTTTCAAGTTCAAATTCAAGTTCAAGTTCTTGGAGAATTGAGTATTCCTTCAACAAGAATCAACTAAGTTATTCTAGGAGAACATTAGTCATAAGAAATCCGTAGAGCACCGAGGCTCTGCTAATAAATTCTTAAGGACATAAAATTACTCGACTTTGTATTCTTTTATTCTTCATCCTCAAATTAATTTCAGGTTTATCTAAGACCTTTGATCTATACAGTGCATGCATGATAATTGTTGTTGATTATTATTTTTTTATGAATTATGCATGTTTAAGTAATAGCAACACACCTCTTTAACAATCTGATATAAATCTCATCTTTTGTCTGAATTTAGGATGAGCTGTAAAAAGATATTCCAACTATTTTGACAGCAATTTTAATATATATGGACAATGAAGTCACTTACAGCTCCAGAAAAACGTGGCCATGGACCGTGATCAAAGGCGTCACGGGCAGCCTTGACAGCAAGATCAATATCCTCCTTATCCCCTTCTGCAATTTTTGCTATCGCTTCTCCAGTCCTTGGATCAATTGTCTCGAACGTTTTCCCTATTAGGAAAAAAAGTTAATTTATTATTTGACCCTCAAATTTATTGTAAATACTTTTGAAATAATAAAATTAATCAAAATAACAGGTATATATTTCAGTGATGATATGTCCAAAATATCATAATTAATATCAAAATAATTATCAGCATTCTTTGTCATTCTGACCTTAAGCTAAGATAATCTGATAAATTACTCATATATATATGATCTATTAATCAACAATCACCAATGAAATGAATTTTGCTTATAAAGGAATTAGAATGAGACGATGAAGGCATCCCAGCCCTTGCTCTCTCCAGGAAATGTTTTTGCTTTGGTATTATTATTAAGTTTTGAAAATCAAAAGAGTGGATTGTAGGATTAGTTATTTTAAAACTTAAATTATTTTCAAACAATATTTTTGAAGAATAATAATATTCATATAAAAAAAATTACACAAAAACTTGTACAAATTTCTGTAAGCTTATCATTTTTATATTTTGAAGATTTTCCAAAGTTCTAGAAGGTCTCGTACTATTTGTAGGTGAGTTGTCAGTTGAGGATTAATATAAAAGCCATTGTAGCTGTGGCTTTTAAGTTAAAGATAATTTTATATCATACTTATATAATAAAAATATTTTAATTTTGTTAAAAATAATTTAAAGATTTTCCAAGTCCCCGAGGGACTTCCATAAAACCATAGTAGCTAAGTTGAGGCTTAAAAATAACAGCAATTAGTAAATATTTGTAGCTGTGACTTTTAAGTTAAGATAATTTTATCTTATAATTATGCAATATTTGTTTTTAATTTTGTTAAAAATAATTCACAAAAACTACCACACCATCACCCCCAACAAATGAGACTCCGTGGCCTCCGCGCTTAGCTACATGCCAAAAGAGTCTTCAGTAATTTATAAATAATTCATACTGGAAAATCTGGAAGAGCAAATAAAGAGAGATCAATGGAGTTGAAAACCTAAATGCATGAACCCTTCAAACCATCTCTTTAACTTCTTAGTTAGTTAGTTTCCATGCAAAGTATTTGAGAGATTTTTTATTTTTTATTTTTTATTTTTAAAGAACATCAAAATCTATTTCCTTATATATTACATTTCAACCCCATTCAAAACATAAATTAAACATATCTCTTACGATTTGAAATCGTGATTTTTTTAGTTTTATTATAAGAGTTGGTCAATGAAACTATCATTTGAACTTGAATAATAAAATGTCTCGAATGGTATAACACATATGAAATTCCAACTCTTCTATTTTTTAAAAAGTATAACGCTGATGGTTGGTCGAACAAAAAAAATTGAAAGCTACCTATAACTGCCCAGGATAAATAACTGTTTAATTATAAAAATCAATAACTGACCAGGATAAATAACTGTTTAATAAAATGTCTCTAATATAAAAATCATCTAATAAATAACTGTTTAATTATTATAATAAAAAAAAATGTAAAAACCTTTCAATTCAAAAAACAGCACATGGGCTAGCAGAACTAGAAAAGATAACTGAAAGTGTCATCTAATCTGTCAAGTAAAAACAAAAAAGATGAAGATTTCATAAAATAAGAAAAAGTTACCATGATGCATGCCTCCCAAGGAAAGTCGGCAGAGCGACAGGCATTGCTATTTGCACATGAAACGCCCAACCGAAACACGGGCTCTCTTTGTCTCTTGTGACTTATTTTATGAAAAATTATACTAGCTGTTCTCTCTCTCTCTCTCTCTTTTTGCCAAAACTTAACAAGTTTTTCGATATAAAAAATTATAAAATGTAACAAAACGTATATAATTATAATATATTAGAGTTATTGCAACTTGCTTCCGGGTGTCTAACGATTAAGTCTTAATTGAAGTACATAATAAAAAATTAATTTAGATTTAACCTTCATCTTACATTTAAAAAATAATAATAATAGATGTGGTATTATCACATATCAAGTAAATTATGAAAAGTTATAAAAAATACTTGATTTTATAGTTTAATAAAATAATAATTTCGGATAGAGTTTTTGATGTATAAATGAAATTCATCGTTCAAATCGAGGCAGAAGCCGTGGGGGAAAGAAAGAGGTCATTTGTTTGTCGATTTCAACTCCCTCGCTCCTATAAGCCTTGTATTGGCTTTCTGAAGATAGGTTTGAAATCGATTAGTCTAGTTAAGCTAATCCACTTCTTGAATCACATAAAGAAGTTCCTATCGGTCAAAGAAATGAGAATTTGGCAAAGGAATTAAAGATTACTCTCCCAAAGGGAGAGGCAGAAAAAGGGAGAAGCTAATGCTTGGAAACCTCATGGACGGGGAATAAAAGTCAACGGTCCTCACAATGAACCTGAGAAGCCACAAATCAACGGGACTCACACATCATCACTGAATATAGATTCTACAACGGCGTTATGAGGAATCAAGTCATTTTAGAATAACTCTGGTACTCAAGATAGAATAAAATGCGATTTCAGTAATGCCAATAGTCATTATTGCCCACTTTTGTCTCTGCTTGAAAGCTTCCGTATTCACGTGAACGGACAGGAATCCCTACCTAATTGGAAAAAAAACTGTGATTGGTTTGTTGGCATGTGGCCTAAAAAGTTAAAAGATCCAAGAAGTGCAGTCGACTGGGATTACAGCGGCTATTGAATTTGTACTTAAATTTCTCCAGATTTCTAATTTTCTTCTCTCCACAGTTTACATATTATGTACAAAATAAGCTTTTAGCTATTCTTTTGGTAAGTTACGTGAACAATAATTAGTGAGATATGACCCAAAAATGGATGGGTGAAGAAACTAATGATGAATCTTACTCTTAAGTAAAAATTAATATGAGTCTCATTTGAAAGCTACGATTAGTCTCCAAAGAAAACGAGTGTGCATGATAGTGGCGGAAGAAATGATTGAAAGAAAATTGAAATGAAAATTAGCTAATTAATTAAAGTAATAATTGAACTAACAATAATTAAAAGAGTTGAGGATGATTGAGAAACCTGAAACAGAATCAATAAATTCTCCGTTAATGAACAGCTTCGTGAACTTGATCTCCGGCATCTTGAATGTAGACTTGCAGCTTCCATTGCTAAGACCCTCCATCTCTCTCTCTCTCACAGCCAAAGTTTATTCTATGACTTATATATTCTGTTGGCCTTGTGCTCTGTCTTGAAAGCTAATTGTACCACACATATATACGCCAATATGTTTTTAAATTATATATATGTATTAGTTATTATTGGTGATAAGAAATATACATACACATACATATTATTCTCAATGGATTAAAAAAATCACATTGAAAATTGTAATTTATTGTTAGGAAGTGTACGGCTCAAATTTGGGCCAATAGCCCAAATATCATTATATCTCAGGCCCACGCATCACACTTGTATCATAACAGCATCTTGGGCCACTACCACGCCCAATCAAAGTGGGTTCCACTCATTGGATAATCAAGTCTACCCTCAAAGCTCGTTTATAGGCCCATGAGTTCATCATACATACCCCAAAGGATAGAGCTTACACGACTCAAACGATCTACAACAGACCATACTCATGCTACTCAATGTCCCAGCTAAAATATATGAGCAATGTCTCAGTCGACGTTGCTATATATTATGCAGTATCCTAGTAGACTTGGTCTGCTAGTCTACACACGATTAATCCTTTCTTGATAAGGAAACTAAGTGTTTGGATTGAGACATAACACTAACAAATACAGTGATATAAACCAAATATTATAGGGATTACATATAATCCCGAATATCTAGGCACTCATAATTCAACCCTGATTAATTATCCTTTCCTAAATGGGCTTGGAATACAACTCTTCCAAGGAATCCTAATCGGACTTGAAAGTTATTTCACAGCTTATAAAATGAGAGAGGATCCAAGGGGTTGATTCATTCAAGTTTTGGCTCTCACACTCGAGATCTTAAAGAATTCATAACCCCCTAAACACTAGCCTACTGCCCTCACGACAATCTATGAAAATCGAGGCAACCTTTTGCCTTGTTCTCCTCCCTTTTGCACTCATCACCATCATTGATTTAGGCGTCGGGGTACCTACGGCATCCACCACACCTGTGGATAGTTACTCCACGCTCACTTTGTCTTATTTTGCAGGATCGCTGGTGCCACCAATATACAAAATCTCGATTGTAGGCCGAAGGTGAAATTCAGTGTCTACAATTTGGCACCTACTGTTGGGTTCTAACGATTCGTAAGAAGCAAAGATGTCTCAGTCTACAGTTCCCAGATCACTCATTGCTTCCGGCAATGAGAACACCTCAGACTCTGTGTCTGCTCAATTAGATGCCCTTCAAGAACACCTACGATCGTTGGAGGAGGAAAACCTAGCAATGTAGAGCACCAACATCAGCTTCTAGAGGCAATTGGACCATATGGCCTCGACTTTTAAGTGGCGAGGATCCAAGGCCACCCCAACAGTCATGTCATTCAAACCAATCTCTTGGGGGCATTCGACGATGTGGCTGGCAACGATCCCCCACCAGAGAACCATTCACAGAATCATCAACCGCCCAACGACTTCCATCCGGTGGACCCAAGGCAACAAGTCGCTTTTAGCATGTAAAATGAATTGGAAAAGTTGAGCTGGGACGATTCTCTCCAGCCTACCTGGGGTGAGGCTATCGGTGTAGGAAAAGCCAATCCGAGATGATATCAGATACCCATTTTCCTGGAGGCTATCACTTCCGTAGAGCTACAACGGAAGTTCAACCCCCCAGACAATAGGCTATTTGATGGATCCACGAACCCGAATGACCATATTGTCCATTACAAATAGAAGATGATGTTTATGGTCCTTGCGCCAAATTAATGGGAGGCTGGAATATGTAGAGGGTTCAGAGAGACGCTCGCAGGTCCAGCCCTCACTTGGTTAATCAACCTCCCCCACAGGTCAATGAGATCGTATCAGGAGTTAGCAAACAAGTTCGTGGAACACTTTACAAGCTCTTACAAAATCTAGAAGACCAAAAATGACCTTAATGCGATCCATCAATGGAAATGAGAGTCTTCACGAAGCTATGTGGCCCGCTTCAACAAGGAAATGATCTCCATACCAAACCTCCACCAACCGATGGTTGTAGAAGCTTTCCGCAACGACCTTCTCGCCGACAGTGGACTCAACAAGAAATTGACAAAGTTTCGATGCTACACGATGGATCAAGTTTTGGCTTGAGCTCAAATTGAGATTCTGTGGGAAGATAACAAAAGGAACAAAAAGCAAGACGGCCCCGGTAGCCGTCACGAGGAAAAAGCCCTGAATCCCCCCAAGCAGCCTAAGGACTTCGATGATAGGGCCGGTAGACTAGAGGATTCCACGAACTCGGGAGCATCGACCGCTCAACTGGGATTAAATGCGCAGACCCTCATCCTACGTGGTTCGAAGTTAATCCTCACCAAACATGCCAAAGCTCTCAAACTAGGACTTTAATGTGTCTTCCTAGGACTCAGTTTCAATCCTCAAGAAAATGGGAAACGAAGTAAAATGGTTGGCTCGCCTAATGGATGAGTCGTCTAAGAAAGGCACGAGCAAATGGTGTGAGTTCCATCAAGACTACTAGTACATGACAGCTGATTGCGGCGCCCTAAGATTAGAAGTTCTTGAGGTACTAAACAAATGGTACTTTAAGGATTTGATTATTGAGAAAGGCAAGGCTACCTTGGCCGAAAGAGATGAGAAAGGCAACAGAGAAGAGGGCCCCCCTCAACCGCTTCCAATCAACAACACTGTGAACCTCATCTCTAGTGGATCAGAAATCAGCGACATCTCTTACTCAGCTGCCAAGCGACATGCGAGGGAAGTCGTGGTTGGAACGTCCCAACCTACAAATTCGTTTGAAGATGTATTTACCAACTTGACCATCAAATACACCGATGACAAGAGTTCAGACTTGACAAACCCCCATCACGACGCTCTAGTCATTTCTTTACAAGTAGCCAATTTTATGATTAAGTGAGTACTGGTAGACACCGGTTCTTCAGCCAACATAATCTTCACCACGACTCTAATGGACATGGTCATGGAATTAAACAAAATCAATCGGCGGTCAACTATGCTGATTAGCTTTAGTGGGGAGCAAAAGTTTACCACATGAGAGATCTCACTCCCATTATATGCATGGGGATCAACAAAATGACTATATAATAATAATAATAATAATAATAATAATAATATCGTTTACTCTACTAAAAAAAAAAAAAAGTATTAAAGACGGAATATGATTTAAATAATCTAAGGTCGCTATGAGATACGTAAATCCCAATTTGTCAATTTTTGGGGTCAACTGGGATGAAATTAATATATCTAATTATTTTGATTATTATAAATTAATGCAATGAAAATGAAAGGCTGCCGTTCTTGGCATTATGCAGTGAGGGGCTGAGAGCTCTAGATGCCTTGACTTCTCAATTTTGATCAGCTACATATGGCCTTACAAATCATATTTGCCAGCTAATAAAATTTGTCTTATGCGGTAATGACTAATGAATTAAGGGAGACTACAATTTTCTCCCTAAACTTACTATGATTTTCCAGTGGTTATGTCGAGATCGGCTACCCCACTTAAGCACTGTTTGCTGTTTTTGGTTGTTTTTATTTATATTTACGATTATATTGTCTACTACTTATTCCAGTTTTTTTAATATCACAAAAGGGTTTAAAAAAAATCTAACAAATATTTTTAAATTTGGAATAAAATCTAACATCATAATTAATATTTTTGCCACCCAAGATGGAGCATTGAGGGAGGTAAGTCCTAAGCAGTGACGGATCTATTAAGGGCGCACAAATAATAATTTAATTTTATATTTTATAAATTTATTATATAAATATGTATTAGAAAATAGTAATAATTTGTTGACGGCTGATTTTGGTCTCAGGGGCAATAAGGGGTTTTTTTTTACTCCCGAGACAATCCTCCTCTAACTGTAAATTTGTTTTGTTTATGGGAAACCAAAAGCAAATTTGACAAAAGATAAGTAAATTCACCAATCAACAAAGAGATTTAACGTGGTTCAGCGGATCGGATCCAACCTACATCCACGGGCACAGAACGGACGATGTTTTATTACCGAAATATGTTTCTCTGATCTGTTTTGTGTTTACAAGTCTAATTCTCTATTGTTCTCTTCTTAACTCCCTCTTACAAGCACGCTTTCCCATCCTATTTATAATAGCAAAGAAACAGTTTTCTTTTTCCCATAAGAATTCTTAGTCGAAACTACCTTCACTTCATTTATCCTATTAGGACACTGACTTATCAATTTTTCCCCATGAAAGTAGGATAACTTATATTCTTATCTGTAAAAATAGGATGTCTTATCTTCTGGAGCATATCTCGCCATATTCTCGGTCTTCATGAGGTCGGTCATAATGGTCTTTTGAACTGAGAATGCTGTTATCGATCTGATAATGCCCGACCATCCGATCTGGAGTGGTCGGTTACCGATTATAAAGTGCTCGGCCCCTTACTGTTGGCTTTTAGTGGTCGGGTCGGCAATAATGATCTTGACAAAGAAGGAAATTACCTTTTTACCTCTACCGTATTGCTTAAATATCATAAGGCCTGAAAATACCGCCAACATCTGTCCCCTAGTTCTCGGTTCCAACGAGTATACAAGTTGGTGCCAGAAACTATATAAGAAGAATAGTACTCCTGATGGAGTGACGGCTGACCTTTGTGAGGAGAAGTTTATTGGCCTGTCACCACCACGTCCTCGGTACAACCAAGATGCTCGGTCTGACTTCTTTTCCCTGTAATAACTTTTTACAATCATATTTATATATGTATTTTTATGTGTTTCTATTCCACTTTTTTTTTATCTTTCATAATTTGCTCCGATTGCTTTCCTGTAAACGATCACTGGAGGTCCGGCCGTGAGGGGACAACCCGAGCCTAAAATAAGATCATGTAGTGGAACAAAACCCGACTCCGAGCTAGGAGAAACACTTGGCTCTGGGGGAATGTTACGTCCCCAGTCCGAAAAGACAGACTCGGTGGGACGTAACCCGACCCCGAGCTGAGAGAAACATGATGGCCTCGGCGGAACGAATCCAGCCCGAGCTGAATAACTAAGTGGCTTCGGCGGAACGAATCCAGCCCCAAGCCGAATAACCTGAAGAGGCCTCGGCGGAACGAATCCAGCCCCGAGCCGATTAACCTGAAGAGGCCTCGGCGGAACGAATCCAGCCCCGAGCCGATAATACAGACAGAGGCCTCGGCGGAACGATTCCAGGCCTGAGCCAATTAACCTGAAGAGGCCTCGGCAGAACGAATCCACACCCGAGCCGATAATACAGACAGAGGCCTCGGCGGAACGATTCCAGCCCCGAGCCAATTAACCTGAAGAGGCCTCGGCGGAACGAATCCAGACCCGAGCCGATAATACAGACAGCTGCCTCGGCGGAATGATTCCAGCCCCGAGCCAATGACACAAGCAGCGGCCTCGGCGGGACGAGTCAAGCCCCGAGCCGACTAATCCTTGGGACTTATTCAGATGGGAAGTGAATCAACCTATGAAGTCCTATTGGATTTGGCACGGGCATCCCCTTGCCAGACCTGCGAAAAAGCAAAAATAAAACTATGGAAAATAAAATCAAAAAACGGGGGTGACTTAACACTTATCCAAAAGAAACAGCACGGATGCCTCAAAACAGCGTCCTGTCCGAGGTCTCCAAAACTCAATTCCGAATTTTTCAATTCAGTGTCCTGGCAAACCAGGATTTGGGTCAAAGAGCGTTTAGAATGGTAAGGGCACATTCCTCCATACGTCAGGTCATTATGGAGCCTGCGTTTTGTTCGAGGGCTCATCCTTACAACGCTGGAGCAGGCATACGCCACGAGGGTACAATCCATCCCCGTACTATGCTTCTCACAGGCCCGAATGACCAAATAGGTAGGGATCAAAGAGTGTCCGAAACATTAAGGGCATGCTCCTCCTTATGTTCGGTAACACTGGAGCAAGCAGACGCCACGAGGGCATAATCCCTCCTCGTGCTATGCTTCTCACGGATCCGAATGATCAAATTGCATAATCCATCCTCGTGCTATGCAGACGCCACGAGGGCATAATCTCTCCTCCTGCTATGCCCAATAACAACTTTACAAGCCTAAATCCAATTTAAGCCCAATTAATTAAATTACAAAAATTCCAAATTTCATATTTAATTAACCAAAGTGTAATGCCATAATTAATCACCCAAATTAAAGTTATCATCACATGAATATTCCAAATATCATGTTCTATTATATGCTTAACTCCGGGCTTATCATCACATGAATATTGATCCAATCAATATTTCATGAAATTGATCCAATCCAACTTCAATTAAACATCATTTAAGCATACTCAATCAAGTAATTTTATTAAATCATGCTCAAAATCAATTTACCCAATTTTAACCCTAAATTCAAGTTTCATACTCAACTTCGCTCTGATACCATTGTTGGAGTTTCTACGGTCCCGAGGATCGAATAAAGCCATGAAACATAAGTGCGAATACACGAAGAAGTTGCGGAATACTTACATCGATCGGCTGAGGCGATGCGAGGAACAACAAAAACTTTTTCTGCCCTCCTTGGTGCTCTCGGCAGTGCAGTTTTTTTGTCTCCAAGAATTCGGCAATGGTGATTCCTCCAAGCTCCAAGCTTTTGGTTGGTGATTTCAAGCTCATAAGTGGGTTTCCCTATCACCTTTTCAAGACTCTATTGTGTGCTAGCACTTAGGAATTTTTGCCACAAAAATCCATTAGCTTCTCCTTGGCTCACGGTGAAACCAGTGAAGGAAGAATAAAAATTATGCCCTTTGGGCGTGAAGATGGAGATAAGAAATAGAGAGGAGAGTTGTTTGTTAATTGTTGGTAGTTGGCAAAAATGTGTATCTAATACACATATGAATTTCCAAAATTCATTTTCCTTATTTTGCTTTCCAAAAGTCAAAGGCTTTAAGCCATCCAATAACTACATCAACTATTCACATCACAAGGACTACACATCACATCACTCAAAGTGACAAGTGATTTGACGCTTGATGTGACTAGCGATTTGACGCTTGAAGTGACTTGAGGGCCGCACTTGAATTCGAAATGCGAGTGCGCTCGCAAACACTCTCGGGGCTCGGGTTCGCTAATTCCAAATTAATGAATTTTCGGTTGCGACGTAATTAAATAATTATGCCTAGCAAAATCACTATTCACGTCGCTAACGAATTAATTCTAAATTAATTCGTTCGCCCGAATTAAAATCTAATTTCAATTCCGCGTCGAAATCCAATTTCGTATAATATATCGAATATATTATTTTATCGATTAATTCCAAATTAATCGTTTTCTGTCTTTTATATATAATATTTTATCCCAGATAAAATATCTTCGTGATTAATCCCAGATTAATTTTCTCTCTCTTCTAATTAATCCCAGATTAATAAAGTGCGAGTCATACGTCATCAGCGAATCTTCGGGAAGCGACCCATGAGATCCCCGGATATGTTGGCAGTAAATCCGGTCGTCGGACTATCCGAACACGTAAGTACCTAGTACTACGTTTATACTGATTTACAAGACAAGGTTGGCTTCTAGCAAAGCGTCATGCCTACCCAATTCTCCAGAAATATCCTTACAGGAATATGTGATCTATATCAGGCGTAGTATACGTAGTATTGCGTATTTCGATCCAGCATCGGATGTCACATGCAAGGCCTGGGGCTGGAAATGTGTCTGTCCCGTACGAAGTACATATCGGATCTCTGGTAACTAGTCTCTATAATCGGATAAACATGACCTAGTCATAATATCCCGATAGCTGCAGCATATAAGAGAACGAGTTATGTATCCTACGTGATCATCATCTCCACTATTACTGGAGTGATACTTCTGTCTTGACATCACACCCAATACACTACGATTCTCAATATACCCAGAAGAGGCGTACACAGAACCTGTTAAAGCCCTGGATGACCAAAACCAAAGTACATTGATTGTCGCAAGTATTAGCGGTGCAAATCTCAGGTTAATACCAATACACCTACCCTGATTCGGACTTCCATAGACACATAGTAATACTACCAATGGAATTCCGAGGGGTCTATCCAGAGCGAATCTGTTTTCCATACCATCGGTAAAACACAACCTCCTACTACACTTGCATGAGTATCCTATACCCAAATATATGAGAACTATGCCGTTATGCCCTCACAATGTGCACAAGTGTAATACTAGTCTTTTACGCATTATCGATGTCTGATCTCGATAATACTCTGACTATGGATATTTAATGATTAAACCATCGTGGATTGATACTGTCTCATATCATCTCAATCTGAAACTAATCATATGGACCTTCTATCATTTATACATCTTGGTGATCTAATCACAAATGATAAAAGAGCAATTTCCTTTGTCACATAGTTAATTTGTACAACAACACCATGATCTATACAAATAGTGACGCTATAGGTCATAATTGTCTAACACAAATAGGTAGGGATCAGAGAGTGTCCGAAACATTAAAGGCATGCTCCTCCTTATGTTCAGTAACACATGAGCAAGAAAACGCCATGAGGGCATAATCCCTCATCGTGCTATGTTTCTCACGGATCCGAATGACCAAATAGGTAGGGATCAAAGAGTGTCTGAAACATTAAGGGCATGTTCCTCCTTATGTTCGGTAACACTGGAGCAAGCAAACGCCATGAGGCCATAATCCCTCCTCGTGCTATGCTTCTCACGGATTTGAATGACCAAATAGGTAGGGATCAAAAAGTGTCTGAAACATTAAGGGCATGCTTCTTCTTATGTTCGGTAACATTGGAGTAAGAAAACGCCACGAGGGCATAATCCCTCCTCGTGATATGCTTCTCACGGATCCGAATGACAAAATAGGTAGGGATAAGAGAGTGTCTGAAAAATTAAGGGCATGTTCCTCCTTATGTTCGGTAACACTGGAGCAAGCAAACGCCACGAGGGCATAATCCCTCATCGTGCTATGCTTCTCACGGATCCGAATGACCAAATATGTATGGATCAAAGAGTGTCCGAAACAATAAGGGCATGCTCCTCCTTATGTTCGGTAACACTAGAGCAAGCAAACACCACGAGGGCATAATCCCTCCTCGTGCTATGCTTCTCACGGATCTGAATGACCAAATAGGTAGGGATCAAAGAGTGTCCGAAACATTAAGGGCAAGCTCCTTCTTATGTTCGGTAACACTGGAGTAAGCAAACGCCACGAGGGCATAATCCATCCTCGTGCTATGTTTCTCACGGATCCGAATGACCAAATAGGTAGGGATCAGAGAGTGTCTGAAACATTAAGGGCATGCTCCTCCTATTTTTACATTCTTCCCAGGTCCGAAAAGTTCCATCACCTCTAATTCTTCGACTGCCCCTAGTTAGGCAACTTTCTTTGGCCGAGGACCCGGATACTTACTTGCTTCTTCCTCATCTTCGTTCCCTTGTCTTTTCCGGGTACCCACTTCAATGCAAAGGGTTTCCATTGAGAGGGTGGCAAAACAGCTCCGAGCCACCTTCTGACTTCCGCACACGATTCCAATCCCATCCCGGGTGGGGAACTTTAACTTTAAATAATTGCAAGACATTGCAGCCTTTGTCTTCATCATGAAAGGTCGACCAACAATGACCTGGTAACTGCTCATGCAATCTACCACCGTGAAATTCATCATAACCGTCCGAGTCCGGGGACGGGTTCCGATCGTCATTGCCAATTGTATCCTTCCTAATGGAATGACCGTCGAGCCCCCGAAGCCGTATAGGGGAGTCCCATCATCGGTTAGAGCCGCATACTCCACTCCAAGGCCGTCCAAAGCCTCATTGGAGATTATATCCACTGCACTCCTGAGATCCACTAAGATTCTAT
The DNA here is from genome assembly GCA_019454045.1 of Zanthoxylum bungeanum. Classification (NCBI taxonomy): domain Eukaryota; kingdom Viridiplantae; phylum Streptophyta; class Magnoliopsida; order Sapindales; family Rutaceae; genus Zanthoxylum; species Zanthoxylum bungeanum. Next base: position 32,982 of record SKCR01043438.1, on the reverse strand, counting down.
CTACCTCAGAACCGCCGATTATCGCCTTGATTATTAATGCATCATCGTGGGGGAAACTCACCCCTCGAGCATCCTCATTCGTGAACATTACTGGCACTGACCGACCACCTTGTATTCCCGAGGCCCGTTCTGTTTCTAACACTTCCAACCCCCGAGTTTGACTATAGTTTTTTCTTGACCGGTTAGAGTCCCCGACTAGTGTCTTTCCCCCTGCAATGGTGTTCACCTATCGGCAATGTGACCTCTGTCTGGTCGCCATAACTTCATGGTCAATATAGTTATTCAAATACCCATTTCGCGCCAGGTCTTCCATTTGCTCCCGCAAGTCTTTACATCCGTCCGTCGTATGTCCCCTCAAATTATGATGTATGCAATATGATTTTTTATTCCTCATGTCCGGTAGGAATCTTCTGGCGTGAGGCTCTATGAAGATGTCATTTCCCTGGATTTCCATGACGATTTGCCCCAGCAGTTTATTCAGAGGAATGTATGCCTCTTCCCGGGCCACATGGTTCACCTGGGCCGAGATTCTCTTTATTGGGTCATCCCGAGGTATTGGCTTGAATTCTCTTCGCCTCGGGGGTGGCTTTTTGAACTCCCTATCTGGCCTGCGAGGAGCTTCTGCCCTCGTCGTCCTCTCCCTGATAGCTGTGCCCCTCCGGGTGATTCTCTTATCATCTTCCAACAAAACAAACTTCCGGGCTGTTTCCAGAGCGGTGGCATAATCCTGTGTACCCTGGATCCTCAAGTGGGTCCACAGCTTTCCGATCTTTAAGGCTCCCTTCAAACTCTCCAAGGCCTCGAGCGACTCATATCCCCCGACCTCGAGCACCATGCTATGGTACCGCTCAATGAAAGCCTTTAGGGGTTCATCGTCCCCCTGTTTCATGAGCCTCAATTCCCCAATTGTCTTCTTTGGGATGCAGGCCCCTTTGAAGTTCCGAACAAATGACTTTCTTAGTTGCGCGAAGCTTCCGATGCTCCCTGGGGCTAGACTTCTGAACCACAGAATGGTAGATCCCCCTAAAGTTAGGGGGAATACTTTGCAAACGGCATCCCCTACTACTCCTTGGACCTCCATCAATAGGACAAAACTTTCAATATGGATTTTGGATCAGTGTGGCCTTTGTAGGGCATCATGGACGGCATGTTGAATCGTTTTGGGAACTTTACTGACCTTATTTCTTCAGTGATGGGGGATTCAGCCTCGTCGTCCCGAGCGTCTCCCGTATCAGTTTTGGGGTTCACTCCCCACTTGGCCATTTATTTTCTTAACCAAGATTTTATATTGTCATCTGTGTTACCGTGCAGCCTCTTACGGCCTTCTTTGCGTCTGTCACCCCAGGTGCGGCGTTCCTCATGACTTGAGATTTCCCGTCCAGTTTCACCATACTTCATGTCTCCCCTTCTGGTGTCGCAAGGGCCATCATAGGAAGAATATGGCGACTGTCTCCCATCTTCTTCTTCCCACGTATCCTTCGTTTGTAAATCTTTTTCTACCACTACGGACCTCATCCCGTAGGGACCCTTCCTCCTAGGTTCATCGTCATCACTCACATCTGCAACCCTTTTTCCTTCCACTATTTTGCCTCTCCTCCAACTGGTTCGGGCTTCAAGTCTCTCATTATTCCTCTCTTCCATTCTCTCCAGTCTGTTCATCATGGATTTCAAAAGGATTTGATTTTCCTCCATATCTTTCCTCATATTTTCCTACATCTTCTCCATCCAATCCGCTGTTGAACTCCCTGACGACCGGTGATTTCCACCTTCTGCCATTGTCTTACTACTCGTGCTACTTTTTGTTGGAGCTCCCCACAGACGACGCCAACTGTTGACGGCTGATTTTGGTCTCAGGGGCAATAAGGGTTTTTTTTACTCCCGAGACAATCCTCCTCCAACTGTGAATTTGTTTTGTTTATGGGAAACCAAAAGAAAATTTGACAAAAGATAAGTAAATTCACCAATCAACAAAGAGATTTAACGTGGTTCGGCGGATCAGATCCAACCTACATCCACGGGCACAGAACGGACGATGGTTTATTACCGAAATACGTTTCTCTGATCTGTTTTGTGTTTACAAGTCTAATTCTCTCTTGTTCTCTTCTTAACTCCCTCTTACAAGCACGCGTTCCCCTCCTATTTATAATAGCAAAGAAACAGTTTTCCTTTTCCCATAAGAATTCTTAGTCGAAACTACCTTCACTTCCTTTATCCTATTAGGACACTGACTTATCAATTTTCCCCATGAAAGTAGGATAACTTATCTTCTTATCCGTAAAAATAAGATGTCTTATCTTCTGGAGCATATCTCGCCATATTCTCGGTCTTCATGAGGTCGGTCACAATGGTCTTTTGAACTGAGAATGCTGCTATCGATCTGATAATGCCCGACCATCCGGTCTGGAGTGGTCGGTTACCGATCATAAAGTGCTCGGCCCCTTACTGTTGGCTTTTAGTGGTCGGGTCGGCATTAATGATCTTGACAAAGAAGGGAATTACCTTTTTACCCCTACCGTACTGCTTAAATATCATAGGGCCTGAAAATACTGCCAACATAATTAAATAACACTAATAAATATATTTATTTATTAATTTTTTAAGTTTTACTTTTTTAATATAATATATAGGTTCAAGTCCAAATAGTTAAAAAAATCAAATACACACTTTTGCATCAATCTTATTCTTAAACATGTCTAAATTAAAAAATAATAATAATAATAAAAATAATAATCTCTCTTTCTATAATTCCCTAATCTCTACCGATTTCTTCATTTCCCTTCAATTTGTTTTTATTTTTATTTTTCACTACTAACAATAACAAGCAATCAACGGTTCAATATTTGACTATATGTTTTTTTAAAATCCACTCATTTATGTGTTTTTTCATTTGCAAAGGAATAAGGATTCCATTACATTTAAATTAAAAAAAAAAAAAAACATGTTTATGCTTAGGTTTGGTTATTGAACTTCTAATTTATGAATATATTTGTAGTGATTTTTTTACTAAATTACATCATGTACAGTTGTAATGTATAAAATATTCATATATCAATATAAATATAAATATTTTTTTTATATATCTTTGTCCTCACTGACTTGATTTTCTGAATACGTCATATATATATATATATATATATATATATACTTGTCGAAATGCCAGAACCACATGTCTTCTTGATCTGCCCTTGGAAGTCTTATCCTTAAAATTTGGTCAGCATCCTTTTGGAGAAAATATTGATGCAGCGGATCTTCATTCCATAAGTTCCCCTCCTTAATCAGCATCTTTACCTTGGCATCAACTGGTAGCGTCTGAGGGCTGAAGAGCCTGAAAGTGTGAGTCCGCGGCAACTAGTTGCTGTGATATACCAATGCCTTTAGATATGGTGCATGAGCATTTTTATTGGCCTAAGATGCGTAGGCATGTAAAGCATATTGTAGTACTTGCATTGCAAGTAGAAAGGCTAAATCTAAGGTCTTTACCTCATGGATTGTATATACACCTTTATCAGTTCCGACAAAATCTTAGATTGACATTTCAATGGATTTTGTACTAGGATTACCGAGGACTAAAAAGAGTAGGGATTTCATTTTCGTTGTTGTGAATAGGTTCAGTAAGATGACACATTTCTTACCATGTCATAAGACTGACGATGCTACACATATTGCCTTCCTATAAAAAAGTTATACCTTGTTATTTTATTAAAAACAACTAATAATAAACATATTTTTTGAGATAATTTCGTGAGGCATCCTCTTGTCTTCTTGAAATAGCTATAACTCATCAAAGTCTTGCAAACTTTGTGGCGTTTTCTTACAACCTAGGTTCTTGAATCTAATATTCAACGGGTTTAGGGATTCTAATATGTCAATAATTTCTAGATGTCGTCACATAAACCCATAGGTATCTTAAACACACTCATGGCATATATGGGCACCGTTTGCACAATAATTTTAATTAACAATTTTTCCCCCAGGCTGAAAAAAACCTGTTTTGCCATCCAGAAATCTTCCTCATCACCCGAAGTTTTAAGTCATTGAAAAAAAATTTCTTCTTTTTTTCCCACCATTAATGACAACCTCAAATACGTTTCATGCATAGATACTTCATTCAGATCAAAGATTGTTTTAATTTCTGCAGCCATTGACTTGCTTGTATTAGGGCTAAAAAAACGAAGACTTGGCATAGTTGAAAATTTATCCCGAAGCAGCCCCATAACACTCAAAAACGCATTTCAGGTTACGACAACTCTGATTTGTAGCTTATGTTAAGATCAAGATATCGTCCGCAAATAACATATGGGTAAAAGTTAGATTTTTGCTAAAAGAGACTCCCCTAATATACTTCTTGGATTCGGCTGCTCGCAATAGATTAGAAAAAGCTTCAGCATAAATAAGGAATAGATATGGCGACATCAGACATCTCTGTCTTAATCTCATTTGTGGTCTAAACTTTCCTTTAGATTCACTGTTAATTATAACTAAGAAAGAGGTTGTCGTGATGCACCTCATTATCAACTGCACACATATATTTGTGAATCCCATTTTCTCCATAGCGCTCTGTAGGAAAACTCATTCGACTATGTCATAAGCCTTACTTATGTCGAGCTTTAATGCCACCATCACCTCTTCCCCTTTTTTCTGCTTCTGATTTTATGAAGATATTCATATTCAATTATCACATTGTCTATAATTAACCTGTAATGTACAAATGCACTATGATTATCTGCCCGAGATACTGCTTCAATCTATTCGATATCTTCTTAGCTAGCACCCTATAGATCACATTGCAGAGATTTATATGTCTGTAGTCCGCCATTTTCTCCGGCTTCTGCACTTTTGGAATGAGAGCTATGAATGTGTGATTGAAAACACATCACCTTCATTGTTTAGGATCTCCTGGCAAGTTCTGAGAACACCATCTCTATCTGAAGACCAATGCTTCTGGTAGAAAGCCACTCAAAAGCTATCTGCCTCTAGGGCTTTTAGCAGGTTCATTTGCATCAAAGCCTTGGTTATCTCATATGTAGTAAAAGGCTGCTCCATATCCAACCTCATTTCATCAGTTATTTTCCTAGATGTATCCCTAAGAGCAGACTCCAAATCTTCCACTGATGGGGATGTTGTCGAGAAAAGAGTCATAAAGTAGTCACATGTCACATTTGTAATTTCTTGAATCTTCTCCACTTTTCTTCCATTCACATCTACCAGACTTCTAATCCCGTTCCAGGCTAAGGCTTTTGTATGAAAATATTTTGTATTTCTATCTCCCTCATATAACCACGCTACCCGAGACCGTTGTTTCCAATATACCTCATCATCTTGGAGATAGTTGTCTATTTGGTTCTCAATGCTTCTGTTATTGTTATCCCGGTTGTGTTGTTGGCCTGCTTTTCTATTTTCTTTTAATTGTTTCATCAAATTTTCTATCCATTTTTTCCTGCCCCGAAACTATTTGGAATAAGTTTCTAGAATTTCAAAAATTGTACATCGTTAGAACGCCCTTTCAAGTTTTTGGTCTCCAAAATCCAAATGTCACATTCATTTTTCCAGTTATGTATCCAAAATATTATTTCACCTACATAAGAAATAAAAATCACAATAAATATATATATAACATAAATTTAATTATTATTTCACAAATGTGCTAAATTAAGGGGATTAATGAAACTATAATTGTAAAATGATTAGTTTTCCTTTTAATAAATATATATTTTTTAGTGTTTATCAATTATTCAAGTGTATTTAGCTGTCATCCATAGATATAGGATTCAGTTTGTAACCTTCCTAGTTTGTAGGACCTTCAACTATTCTTGGTTATGTATTTATACAGTTGTTTAGCTATCACCCATAGATATAGGATTCAGTTTGTAACCTTCCTAGTTTATAGGATCTTCAACCATCCTTGATTATGTATTTATACGGTTGTTCTATTAATGAGAAACATTAAGCTTTTGCACTCTATTATGTATAACAAATAGAGATAAGAGAAAATCTTGAATTTCGATTAAGATTCAATATTGATGAACACTAAAAAATGCACACTTATTAAAGGAAAAATTAATCATTTTATATTTGTAGTTTCATTAATCCCCTTAATTTAGCATATTCGTTAAATAATAATTATATTTATGTTTTATTGTGATTTTTATTTATTGTGTAGGTAAAAAAATGATTATGAAGCTCAACGAATAAAATAAATATGAGATGTGAATTCCCGAACCCAAAAAACCCAAAAAAGCGTGACAGCTGGATTCAAATCGGACTTGGAAAACATTCACCGTGTTTAGATTGGCGACAAAATGAGCTTATGATGTATTTACCCACAAATGTATTCTATATTATTATTATTATTATTATTATTATTATTATTATTATTATTATTATTATATTATTATTATTATCATTATTATTATTATTATTATTATTTTATTATTATTATTATTATTATTATTATTATTATTATTATTATTATTATTATTATCATCTTATTATTAAAATATGTATATTTATATAATATATATATATATATTATATTTTGGAGGTGTTGGTGGTATAATGTCATTAAACGGAAAACAAGCATGCATTAAACAATCAAATCCAGAACATAAAAGTAGATCTATGCAAAACCCTAAAACTTGATATATAATGAAAACCTGAAAAATGTGAAAAACGAATTCAAGTCGAGATCTCTATGTCCTTAAGAACTTATTAGCCTCCGTCTCTGGTGCTCAACGGATTCGAAATGGCCAATGTTCTCCCAGGATTCCTTGGATACTTCTTGTTCAATGAGCACTCCTTAACAAGTGTTTGAACTTTGAATATGGTGGAACTCTCTCTTATAAAAAAAATAATGGAAAATTGACTCACAAAATTCGGATTCTGTATATCCTTTTAGAATGAACATGGAGTCTTCTTTATAAAGGCATGAAAGGGTGCCTTAAGGGCACCCTTTGGGTTGGGGTGCAACCCTCCAAAAGGTTATACCCCTCCCATGCACCCCTCTTATCCAAAAGACATGTCCATCCTATTAATATTAGAAGAATTTTCAACAATCCCCCACAATTCTTCAAATATTCATGCAGACACTTGAGAGAGTTACCGTGAAATAAAGTTGCATCGAAATATGAAGCTTTCACCTTGAACATTTCCTAGTGAATGACAATCAGATTTACTTGGCAAACCAGTGACCCATAGTCTTGAACTGTTTTGTCGTTGGTGTAAACCAAGACAATCGCCAACACACAGCTTTACTTCGACCATTTCCCGTTCTACGGTTGTGTTCATTTCGGCCCTGAACAGCGGTCTTGGATTCATCAAGCACTTTAGGGAGATCAGCCTGTAAAATCTCATGGAAGCGGCCTCACTTCTTACTTGAAATATGTGATCTACTATGAAGAGGTAATCTGTCTTTTCCCCCAATTAGGACTCATCTCCTAATATAGTGATCATTAAAAGCCTTAGCTTATCCTAACCTTGACAGACGGCACTCGGTGTCATTATCGGAATGGGAATGAGTACAAACTCTTCAGTGCTTGTTTTGAATTGCACAAAGTTTCAGTTGTGCCTTTTGAACCTAGATCTTGGGATCTCCAGTCAGCTAGGTTGGGGTTCCACAGTGACAATTCTTAATTTATAGGCTTCAAACCCATTCCCCTCGATGACTTCTCAACTTGCTCTCTAGGTAAACCTTTAGTAAGTGGATCCATTAGGTTTTCCTTCGACTTAACATAATCGATCGATATTATGCCACTTGAGAGCAGTTGATGTATGATATTATGTCTCCGACGTATGTGTCGAGACTTACCATTATACATTGTATTTTGGGCTCTCCCAATAGTCGATTGGCTATCACAATGTATGCTTATCGCTGGCACCAGTTTGGGCCAACTAGGAATATCCTGCAGGAAATTTTGAAGCCATTTCGCTTCTTCCGTTGTTTTGTCTAATGCTATGAACTCTAATTTCATAGTAGACCGGGCAATACAAGTTTGCCTCGAGGATTTCCATGACACGACTGCATTACCAAGTGTGAAAACAAATCCACTCGTAGATTTGGAATCCACTGTATCAGATATCCAGTTAGCATCACTGTATCCCTCTGGAACAACAGAATATCTCTCAAAATGTAGCCCATATTTTGAAGCTTCTCTCAGATACCTCAAAACTCTTACTATGGCTTTCCAGTGGTTATGTCCTGGATTACTTGTATATCTGCTAAACCTGTTCACAGCTTGAGCGATATCAGGTTGTGTGCAATTTGTGAGATACATCAGACTTCGATGATTCTCGAATACTCTAATTGCGATACGCTTGAGCCAGTATTCTTTGATAGATGAAGAGTTAGGTCTACAATAGTTTTAGCCACATTTAGATCTCTTTTGTTATATTTCTCAAGTATCTTCTCAATATAATGAGTCTGAGATAATATATATCTTTCTGATGTTCTAGAAATCTTAATTACTAGGATGACATCAGCTACTCCTAAATCTTTCATATCAAATCTGTTGGATAACACTCTCTTGGTAGACAGAATCATTTCATGATTACTACCAATAATAAACATATCGTCTATATAGAGACACACAATGACATATCTTTTTTTAGTTGACTTGGTGTACACACACTTATCACACTCATTGATTTTGAACCCATTTTACAACATATCTTTGTCAAATTTCTCATGCCATTGTTTAGGTGCTTGTTTTAATCCGTTCAAGGATTTTACAAGTTTGCACACTTTCTGTTCTTGTCCAGGAACATTGAAACCTTCTGGTTGTTCCATGTAAATCTATTCATCCAATTCACCATTCAAGAATGTCATATTTACATCCATTTGATGTATTTCAAGACCAAATATAACTGCTATGGTAATGAGAATTCTTATCGATGTGATACGAGTCACTGGTGAATAGGTGTCAAAGTAATCAATGCCTTCTTTTTGTCTATAGCCTTTAATGACAAACATTGCCTTGTACTTATCTATTGACCCATCTGGTTTCATCTTTCGTTTGAATATCCATTTGTAATCTAGTGGCTTACAACCTGGAGGAAGATCAACCAACTCCCAAGTATGGTTCTGTATGATGGAATCAATCTCACTGTTGATAGCCTCTTTCCACAAAGGTGCCTCCAACAAAGATATTGCTTCCTTATAGCTTTGAGGCTCATTTTCTAACAAGTATGTTAGAAAATCGGGACCAAACGACTTAGACGTTCTAGCTCTTTTGCTACTTCTAGGTTCGATTGTCTCAATGGTTGCACGTTGGTCCGACTCTTGGTCAATCTGATCACTGTATTTGACAGTATCAATAGCTCTTTTGAGAGACTCTGTTCTTTGTCTTTCCTTACAAGGAAATGTCTCTTCAAAAAATGTTGCATTCCTTGACCCAATTATCATATTCGGATTGATGTCAGGAATCTCAGATCTGTGTACCAAGAATCGATACACACTACTGTTGCGAGCATATCCAATGAATATACAATCAATAGTTTTGGGTCATATTCTAACCTTCTTAGGTTTAGGAACCATTACTTTGGCAAGACACCCTCATACTTTTAGGTATTTGTAGGAAGGTACGTGACATTTCCACAACTCATATGGTGTCTTGTCCAATCTTCTATGAGGAAGCTTGTTTAGAACGTAGTTTGCAGAAAGAAAGGCTTCCCCCACAAGTTCTGGGGTAAACCATAACTTGTCAACATGGCGTTCATCATTTCCTTCAACGTTCGATTTTTGCGCTCAGCAATCCCTTTTTGTTGAGGTGATAAAGGAGCGGTGGTTTCGTGAATAATTCCATGAACATAACAATATTCACTGAATGGTGACACATATTCACCACCTCTATCACTCCTGATTCTCTTGATTTTCTTGCCAAGTTGATTTTCAACTTCGTTCTTATAGTATACAAAGCTCTCAATAGCTTCATCTTTGCTCCTCAGAAAATACACATAACAGAATCTTGTGCTATCATCGATAAAAGTGACAAAGTACTTTTTACCGCCTCTTTTTTGCACAGTATTCATATCACACACATCAGTGTGTACAAGTTCTAAGGGTTCAGAACTTCGTTCTATTGAATGAAATGATGCTCTATGCATTTTTGCTTCAACACATTGTTGGTTTCTAGATTAGGTCCCAAGATCATGAAATCAAGCAATGAAACAAGTGAATACACATCAAAAGAGGTGCAGAATATACTCACATTGACCGGATCTTGCGACGCGAAGAACAAGCCACTTCTTCCTCCTTGTTGAAGCTCGGTAGTGGCCTCCTTGAACTGCTGTGGTGCTCGGTTTTGGGCTGTGAAATTCCTCCAAGATTCGGCCATGGGAGACACCATGGAAGCTCCAAGATTCAAGCTCCAAAATTGATTCCAAGCTCAAGAGTTCGTTTCCCTATCACCTTTGTATAACCCAAGGTGTGCTAGCACTTGATTTTGCAAAAAAAATCATCTCTTGCTTCTCCTTTTAATTCGGTCAAACCAGAACAAGAACAAGAAAATCGGCTCCAAGCCGTGAATGAGAATGAGGGAAAAAGAGAGGGAGAAGAAAACGTAAAAGAGGAGAGAGAGTGGGAAAAGAAAAAGTGTATTTTGGTTTTATATTATTTCCCAAAAATAATTAAACCATTTACCAAATTCTTTTTACTTTCAAAAAAGCAAAAGTCAAAAAGCAAAAGTAATAAAAGCTTTTCAACTACCACATCAATCACTCAAATCAATCAATCAAATTGTCACATCACTCAAAGTGGCATGTGGTTTGACGCTTGATGTGACTTGCGATTTGACGCTCGATTTGACTTGCGTGCCGCATTCGAATTCGAAATGCGAATGTGCTCGCAAATAATCCCGGGCTTAGGTTCACTAATTCCAAATTAACGAATTTTCCGTCGCGACGTAATTAAACGATTACGCCTAGCGAAATCACTATTCACGTCGCTAACGAATTAATTCTAAATTAATTCGTTTGCCCGAATTAAAATCTAATTTTAATTCCGCGTCGAAATCCAATTTCGCATAATATATCGAATATATTATTTTATCGATTAATTCCAAATTAATCGTTCTCTCTCTTTAATTAATATTTTATCCCAGATAAAATATCTCCGTAATTAATCCCAGATTAATTTTATCTCTCTTCTAATTAATCCCAGATTAATTAAAGTGCGAGTCATACATCATTGGTGAATCTTCGGGAAGCGACCCATGAGATCCCCGGATATGTTGGCAGTAAATACGGTCGTCGGACTATCCGAACACGTAAGTACCTCGTACTACGTTTGTACCGATTTACAAGACAAGGTTGGCTTCTAGCAAAGCGCCATGCCTACCCAATTCTCCATAAATATCCTTATAGGAATATGTGATCTATATCAAGCGTAGTGTACCATAGTATTGCGTATTTCGATCCAGTATCAGATGTTCACGTGCTAGGCCTGGGGCTGGAATTGTGTCTGCCCCGTACGAAGCACATATCGGATGTCTGGTAACTAGTCTCTATAATCGGATATACATGACCTAGTCATAATATCCCGATAGCTCGAGCATTTAAGAAAACAAGTTCCGTATCCTATGTGACAATCATCTCCATATGACTGGAGTGATACTTCCGTCTTAACATCACACCCAACACTCTACGATTCTCAATATACCCAGTATTGGCGTACACAGAACCTGTTAAAGTCCTGGACGACCTCAACTAAAGTATATTGATTATCGTAAGTATTAGCAGTGCAAGTCTCAGGTTAAGACCAAATACACCTACCCTGATTGCAGACTCCCATAGACACATAGTCATACTACCAATGGGATTCCGCGGGGGTCTATCCAGAGCGAAGCTGTTTCCCGTACCATCGGTAAAACACAACCTCCTATTACACTTGCATGAGTATCCTATACCCAAATATATGAGAACTATGTTGTTGTGCCCTCACAACGTGCACAAGTGTAATACTAGTCTTTTACGTATTTATCGATGTCCAATCTCGATAATACTTTGACTAGGGATATTTAATGATTTATCCTTCGTGGACTGATACTGTCTCATATCATTCTCTGTCCAGGAACAAATCGTAGAGACCTCCTATCATTTATATATCTAGGTGATCTAATCACAAATGATAAGAGTGCAATCTCCTTTGTCACATAGTTAATTTGTACAACAACACCATGATCTGTACAAATAGTGACGCTATGGGTCATAATTGTCCAACACACATGTCTCACACTTATGTTGGCTATCAATTGCAAATTTAGGTATAAGGTCCATGTTAATTACTTTACACATTGTATCATAATTAACATGTCCTAACCTCACATGCCATACATTTTGTGACTCAATAATATAAGCGGAAGTTGTAGCTTTATTAATATCACTGTGTCGATCGACAGTCATTACATTGAATTTGAAAAGGCCATCAGTGAGGTATCATTTTCCTACATACACATCATTTTTGGTCAATACAAATTTATCATAAACAAATACAAGCTTAAAACCAGCCTTGCTAAGGATATAGCCCAAGACCAAGTTCTTTCGAATATCAGGAACATGCAAAACATTCTTCAATGTAAGCTCCTTTCCAGATTTCATCTTCAGAACCATTGTGCCTTGTCCAACCACTCTTGAGGTAGACGAGTTTCCCATTGTCAGATGATCACTACTATCGACCTTCTGACACGAGAAAACATCTTGCTATCTGCACATATATGACGAGTAGTCCCAGTGTCTACCCACCATTCTCTCGAATTTCCAACCAAGTTGGCTTCAGTTACCACTGTTGATAGGTTCATCTCTGAAATACCTTCAGTCAGCTGCTCATTTCAGTAACATGGGCTTTATTTTTATTTTTCTTGCCATTGTTCTGAGACTTCTTGTTTCTACAGTCCTTTGCCATATGACCGCTCTTTCCACAGTTGTAGCACTTCCCCTTGAACTTCTTGTTAGCCTGGGACGAATCTGCTCCACCGTTCTTTCTCTTCTTGCTACCCTTTACACCCTCAACGATGTTGGCCTTAGACTCCATAGTCTTGTAGCTGGCCTTCTCGGACTTCATGTTGTCCTCTTCGATCCTCAATCGAACTCCAAGGTCTTCAAGGCTCATCTACTTCTTCTTGTGTTTCAGATAGCTCCTGAAGTCCTTTCATGATGGAGGCAACTTTTTAATGATGGTGGCAACTTGAAACGTCTCACAGAGTTTCATCCCTTCATCCAATATTTCATGAATGATCAATTGCAGTTCACCCAACTAAGACATTACCGTTCTTGAATCTACCATGTTGTAGTCCAGGAACCTACCCACAATAAATTTCTTTTGCCCGACATCCTTGGTTTTGTATTTCTTCTCGAGAGATTCCCAGAGAATCTTCGCAGAAGTCATGCCTTGGTACACATTGTACAGGGTATTGTCAAGTCCACCCAAAAGGTAGTTCTTACACAAGAAGTTGCCAGATGACCATGTCTCTTCTTGCAGTTGTTTGGCTATTACCGATTCACCCTCCACATGATCCATAGGATCTTTGAGGTACTTAGCCAACTGAAGAGTTGTCAGGTAGAACAATATTTTGCTCTGCCACTGTTTAAAGTTTGACTTTTCCGGCTTTTCTCCATGAGAGATCGGTATTGTGATGTTTCTGCTAGCCATGTGTAACTGGAAAAACCAACAAATATCAATAAGTCTACAAAAGACAAATTGCACAACGATCAACAAATGATCTTATTCAAGTGATATACCAAGTATCCATTTGTTGTTCTATTGGACAGTAGTACCAATAAACACAAGTCCTTGAATTTCCGACTAAGGTTTTGTAGGCACTGCATTTTACATGTAAGTCCCTATGATGAGTCTCATTTGGAGACACTACCTTTTAAGTCATGGAAGTAGCGGGAAACGAATTTCGGAAGGGGAAATTCAGAATAAGTATGTCATCAGATTCAATTCACATGTTCACTGCTTTCGTTCGTTCTGCGTTCGTGAACACGTTCGAACGTCAAGCAGATTGTAATCCTTCCGACGGCCGTGTAACGCACTTCCGAGAGACGATTTTAAAAGGTTAGACCTGAGGGCACCCTTCATTTTATTTATTTTCTTACTTTATTTTGCATGAGTATTATTGGTTGGTGCAAGATGTGATTTCCATATGAACGAAATATGTGTTCTCATTTGTGGTATATCGGATGGAAACCCGGACGTAAATTCCGTAGCCGAATCCGAATGGACGGTAGTGCGGTCTGTACTCGGGATACAACGCCACGTACCGCTTGAGACACACACATATTTCGTTTCATTCAACCTTGTGTTTGAGCATGATTTAGTCATTTTTGCTTTACTTTCTGCACGTTATTTATTTGTGTATTGATGATGTAGTGCGCATGGGCTTAGTATATTGGTCTAAAGGTTCTCTATTTGAGGGAAGAAAAGTCCAAAAGGCTACCTTTACGACAATACTTTGCCGCGCCGGACGGAGTATGTTTGATTGAATGTGAGATATGTTTAATCGAGCATACGAGGTCCTATATTATTGTTGTCTTTATTTTATATGCACGGTAACATAATGCGCATGGGCTAACTAGGGTGGATTAAAGGTCCTCTATTCGAGGGAAATGCCTGAAGGCTACCTTTACCACGATGTTTTACCGCGCCTTTTATTATGTCATTTACCCTTTGCATATCGTTGCTTTATTTACGCATGCATTGCATTCTTGTGCGCATGGGCTAACTAGGGTGGATTCAAGGTCCTCTATTCGAGTGAAAATGCTTAAAGGCTACTTCTACCACGATGTTTTGCCGCGCCTTTTATTATGTCATTTATCATTTGCATATCGTTGTTTTATTTACGCATGCATTGCATTCTTGTGTGCATGGGCTAACTAGGGTGGATTCAAGGTCCTCTATTCGAGGGAAAATGCCTAAAGGCTACCTTTACCACGACGTTTTGCCGCGCCGGACGAGGTACACCTGATTGAATGGGAATGAGTTCAATCGGGAACACCTTATGTTTCCCGTTCGAACGAGTTTACGAACGCTACTCGAACGCGCATGCATTTTATTTTATCAGGTCTTGTCCCATTCGAACGCATTCTCGAACATTATACGAACGCGAACCTTCTATTTACCGTTCGAACGTGTTTACTAACGCTACTCGAATGCGTACATATTTTCTTTATTTTATCATGCATCAGGTCTGGTCCCGTTCGAAAGCGTTCTCAAACGCTACACGAACGCGAACCTTCTGTTTACCATTCGAACTCGTTTACAAATGCTACACGAATGCACATACACTGAACTGAGTTCTTTTCATCACATTTCATGCATGATCGCTTCTCGGGTGATTTCTTTTGTATTATGTAATTAACCATGCCATTCCATTATTGACACTTTTGCTGTTATCATCCATTTGTATTCCCGCATTCATCTATTTGATTGTTCACAAGATTGTGTTCAAGCATGATTAGGTCTTTAGGATGTTACTTGTTTCTCAAGCATGATTTAGCCATTAGTATGTTATTCCTCTATGCATGATCTTGTTATCTCCTTTCGCAATAGGTGTTTCTTTATGTTTATGATTAGGTTGTTATTTATTTTTCGTGTTTGATGATTCAACATGTTCATGAGATTATTGTGTGATATCATATGTTTGTCGTTATGATGATTCATTTTATACATGCGAACTTAGGAGTAGATTATCCTTGGAAATATATGTTGCTTAGGCTTGGTTAGGTTATTGCACAAATCATATCATTACAAGTGGCATAAGTAAGGGACCATTCCGAACCCAACGGATTGAGGTCTTCCCTTGCGAGGGGTGAGTGCGGCCTTAAATCATTTTTCCCGATTCACACCGGGTGGCGACTCCATGTTATTTCTCCGGTTTAGTCCCCCGCGGGCTACTCCGTACTCCCGACCGGGCCGCGAGCCGGGAACAGCGTCGTCCAACATCTGTGTCCTACAGTCTGGCGACTCTACTGGGGATAGAGAATTGGCCCTGAAATAATACCTTGTAATGATTATGATTTGTGCTTTAATTAACTGTGTTTATCGTGGGTTGAAAGGGGTTTTATCTAGGTAATGGTTTGGTGTCTTCCCTCATTCACTACCTTTCTATAAGGAAAATCTGCAAAGGCACCTAGATAATCATGTACTTGTAGCCTACCGTGATGGACTAATTAGGAGGACTCGTTGTTTATTCCTGTCACCAAGCGATAAGAGCCTAGGAGACTTGGGTTTTTAAGAGAGTTCGCTCCGCCCTCCCTCTGGGGAATCTACAACGGGAAATCCATTTGACAGTCAGTCACGCACCATAACTCGTTGGCACGTACCGTAAGGTATAAAAAAGGTGCGCTCACTTGGTTGCTCGAACCCTTGAGTGGGGAGACCTAGTTGTGGGCAATCATTCGCCAGCGAGAGTCTTTGTTCACACTCCCGCAAACCCACATGTAGACCGGAGTTGTATGACCTATAGCAACTATTTCCTTGTGTTTGTGGACCATCCTCATTTGGATGCAGTTGGACTTCTTGTCAGAAATGCGAACTTGTTGGGCCATTTAAACTGGGATGAGTTCGTATCCTATGACAATTGGGCCAAAAGCTTCTAAAATGCCGATGATGACATGGCTGAATATGCGATGGGAAGAATGATTGGGTCTCAGGCAGAATTACAGAAGCTACGAGATCAGGTAGAATCGATTACCCGCAAAATGAGGGGTAAATATGAAGACTTGCTAGATTATGAGGCAATGACCTTTGAGGAGCAGCTGCCAGCTCAGTTTAAGATGCCTGGCATAGCCAAGTTCAACGGGAATGGGGATCCGAGGGTCCATCTCCAACAATATGTGTCAGTTATGAGTTCAGTGGGCCTGTCACAGCACCAAGCTCAGAAAATATTTGGGATGTCACTTGAAGGGGCGCCAGTAGTGCGGTATCATAGCCTCGAGAGGAAGGTCAAGGAAGATTGGAGGGAATTGGTAGATGCATTTATGAAACAATATGTTACAGACTTGGAGATTGATTTGTCACTCCGTGACTTAGAGAATACCAAGCAGAAGCCGGAGGAAAGTTTCAAAGAGTATGTAGATCGCTGGAGGAGCCAGCTTCTGAAAATGAAGATTCGTCATTCGGAGAAGGACCAGATCAAAATGATCATCAAGGGCACCAAGCCCTCTATTTATGGTAAGCTGGGGAGGATGACTTCAATGATTGCTGATTTTCGACAGTTGAGAGAGACTATCATGGATATCGAGGAGGAGTGAGCCGAGAATCGGAAGTCTTATGGCCAAAATATAAGGACTTTCGGGGGGCCCTCTGAGACCAAGCCCACTACTGCTGAGGTAGCTACTGTCAGAAATAGGCGATTCTCCGATCTTGGTAGACCTTTGTCAAAGGTGTTTGAAAAGTTGAAGATGCAAGGACTTCTAAAACCTTTGGAACCTATGCCATTCCCAAATCCTGTGCCACCTCACATGAACCTAAACCAGTATTGTTACTTCCATCAAGAAAAATGCCATGACACCGACAAATGTACCCGCCTTAGGCATGAGGTCCAAAACCTCATTGACTCCCATAAAATACCCAATCCAGAAAAAGAACAACCTAACACATATAGAAATCTCTTACCTAATTACCACTCCATTCCACCACCCACCTACATGATCAACTCCGGCCTACCCGAAACCTTTGTCCTCCAAACTCTCAACCACAAGGCTTCTTGTATTGAGATAAGAGATAACAGTAGTAAAGAACCATAGCTCGAGGAATAAGGTGATACTGCGAATGATGAAGCTGTTCTCCCTAGCTTATTTGATCCAGCATTTTTAATAAAGAAATTGGTTTTGTCTACTTGTTCGAACCTTTTTTTTTATGATAATAAAGGCATTCATTTCGTTTACTTGCCTGAGTCTCATTTTTTCAACCTATAACATGAGTATATTTGACAAAAGTATTCAACCCTGGCACTATAATACTCAGCGATGTTTAGAACACATGGAGTCCTCGGAAGAAACAAGCAGAAATGACAGGATATCCATTCAGAAATTGGGAAATGAGGCAGTGAGACTGTCAGATTTGGAAGGGAACGAGTTCACCGAGCCGATCAACGTGGATAGATTGAAGCAGTATTTTGCCTGAGGAAAGAAGACCGAGCAGTCACCAATGGAATTGACAGAAGACCTAACCCAACGGGATAGGAAACTCATTCATGCATACATGCATACACGTAAAATATTTTGCATTCCTTTTTGTGTTTGTTTTGTTTTGTATTCACGGGTTTCAAATAAGAAAAAGAGAAAGCGGCAAAGGTAAGCCAATCAGAAGCAGCAACAGTACAGTGTCATCAGTTTTAAGAATGAATCATGGGGTTGAGGCCCACATCAGTCTCAGGAATGAATCAGAATCAGTATCAGTTTGGGGATGAGTCTCAGGGGCGAGGCCCACGTAAGCATCAATTTTGGGGATGAGTCCCAGGGTCGAGGCCCACATCAGTATCAGCTTGGGAGCGAGGACCACATCAGTATCAGCTTGGGGGCGAGGCCCACATCAGCATCAGTTTAGGGGCGAGCCCACATCCGTATCAGTTTGGGGGCGAGACCCATATCAGTATCGGTTTATCAGTATCAGTTTGGGGGCGAGGCCCATATCAGTATCGGTTTGGGGGCGAGCCCACATCAATATCAGTCTGTGGGCCGAGGCCCACGTCAGTATCAGTTTGGGGATGAGTCCCGGTGGCGAGGCCCACATCAGTATCAGTTTTGAGAATGAAACCCAAGGTCGAGGCCCACACAATCAACAGTTCAGGAATAAAGCCCACAATCAACACAAGTTCGGGAACAAAACCCAGGGAATAAAGCCCACTTTCTATATAGTTCGGGAACAAAGACCATATTCAGCACAGTTCGGGAACAAAGCCCACTTTCTACACAATTCAGGAATAATGCCCACTCTCTACACAGCTCAGGAATAAAGCCCACACTCAGCACAAAACGGGAACAAAGCCCACATTCAGTACAGTTCGGGAATAAAGCCCATATTCAGTACAATTCAGGAATAAAGCCCACATTCAGTACAGCTCGGGAACAAAGCCCACATTCAACACAGTTCGGGAACAAAGCTCAAGGAACAAAGCCCACATTCAGTACAGCTCGGGAACAAAGCCCACAGTCAACACAGTTCGAGAACAAAGCCCACTCTCTACACAGTTCAAGAACAAAGCCCAGGGAACAAAGCCCACATTCATTACAATTCGGGAACAAAGCCCACTTTCTACACAGTTCAGGAACAAAGCCCAGGGAACAAAGCCCACATTCAGTACAGTTCGGGAACAAAGCCCACTTTCTACACAATTCGGGAACAAAGCCCAAGGAACAAAGCCCACAGTCAGCTCAATTCGGGAACAAAGCCCACATTCACAACAGCTCGGGAATAAAGCCCACACTCAGCACAAAACATGAACAAAGCCCAGGGAACAAAGCCCACATTCAGTACAGTTCGGGAATAAAGCCCAGGGGAATAAATCCCTATCTTTACACAGTTCGGGAACAAAGCCTATAGGAATATAGCCCACTTTCAACACAGTTCAGGAACAAAGCCTAGAGGAATAAAGCCCACTTTCAAAATAGCTCGGGAATAAAGCCCAGTGGAATAAAGCCCTCTCTCAACGCAGTTCGGGAACAAAGCTTATATTCAATATAATTTGGGAACAAAGCCCAAAGGTCAAAGCATCTCAGGATAACAAGTAAGTTAAGCAACAGCTGGCGTGCCAGGTAAGTAAAAATACATTGCACAACTTTGATAGGATTGTCATTGTCACACACTGGACAAGTTTCATCAAAGTGGGGGCGACTGTAGACGCTGCATTTTGCATGTAAGTCCCTATTATGAGTCTCATTTGGAGACACTACATTTTAAGTCACGGAAGTCGAGGGAAACGAATGTCGGAAGGGGAAATTCAGAATAAGTATGTCATCAGATTCAATTCGCATGTTCACTGCTTTCATTCATGCTGCGTTCGTGAACACGTTCGAACGTCAAGCAGATTGTGGGCGTTCGAATGGTGTCGGCACTTCTGGTTTTGTTGCTAGCCTCACGACCCAAGCCCAATTAGCCCACCAAAACCCACCCAAATGATTAAAATATTTAAAACACATGTCACAAATTAAAATAATATCCTCCCTAAATTAAATAATTCACATACCTAAATGAAACAAATCAAATATATGATCTTCCTAATTAAGCCAAATCATGTCCCCAATTAACTAGATATTTTCCTTGTGAGACACTAATTAGGAGATGCCACTCATGATTAC
This sequence comes from Zanthoxylum bungeanum, assembly GCA_019454045.1. Lineage (NCBI taxonomy): Eukaryota > Viridiplantae > Streptophyta > Magnoliopsida > Sapindales > Rutaceae > Zanthoxylum > Zanthoxylum bungeanum. Next base: position 12,690 of record SKCR01043438.1, on the reverse strand, counting down.
ATTGATCCCTTTCCTATTCAAACAAAGAAAACCCCAGCCTTTGCCTATAAAAGAAACACAAATCCAACCTTTCACACCCGAGCACATACATACAAATCACAAAAAATTATGCAAAGCATTAGCACCCAAAACTCTCCTAGCATCTCATGCCCAACACAAGAAACAACAAACAAATAATTCTCTTCTCCTCTCTCTGCAATAGCCGAATACTCATCCCTCAAGACCCCCTCCATTACCGCATAAACTCAGCCCATTTACCTCACTAAAATAGTCCCCAAACCACACCATAACACCACCGAAAATCACACGCAAACAGCAGACCAAATATACCAAAAATAGTAACCGAATATGGAAAACAGTGACCAGAAAATACAGTGAAAACAACAACAAAACGGAGTAAAAACAGTAGGCCCAAGCAGCGAAACAGCGAAAGGAAGCAGTGGACCAGTGAACCGGGGGAGTTGCGGAGCATCAATCCTTCCGACGGCCGTGTAACGCACTTCCGATAGACGATTTTAAAAGGTTAGACCTGTGGGCACCCTTCCTTTTATTTATTTTCTTACTTTTTTTTGCATGAGTATTGTGGGTTGGTGCAAGATGTGATTTCCGGATGAACGGAATATATGTTCTCTTTTGTGGTATATCGGATGGAAACCCGAACGTAAATTTCGTAGCCGAATCCGTATGGATGGTAGTGCGGTCTGTACTCGGGATACAACGCCACGTACCGCTTGAGAGACACACATATTTCGTTTCATTCAACCTTGTGTTTGAGCATGATTTAGTCATTTTCGCTTTACTTTCTGCACGTTATTTATTTGTGTATTGATGATGTAGTGCGCATGGGCTTAGTATATTGGTCTAAAGGTTCTCTATTTGAGGGAAGAAAAGTCCAAAAGGCTACCTTTACGACAATACTTTGCCGCGCCGGACGGAGTATGTTTGATTGAATGTGAGATATGTTTAATCGAGCATACGAGGTCCTATATTATTGTTGTCTTTATTTTATATGCACGGTAACATAATGCGCATGGGCTAACTAGGGTGGATTAAAGGTCCTCTATTCGAGGGAAATGCCTGAAGGCTACCTTTACCACGATGTTTTACCGCGCCTTTTATTATGTCATTTACCCTTTGCATATCGTTGCTTTATTTACGCATGCATTGCATTCTTGTGCGCATGGGCTAACTAGGGTGGATTCAATGTCCTCTATTCGAGGGAAATGCCTAAAGGCTACTTTTACCACGATGTTTTGCCGCACCTTTTATTATGTCATTTATCATTTGCATATCGTTGTTTTATTTACGCATGCATTGCATTCTTGTGCGCATGGGCTAACTAGGGTTGATTCAAGGTCCTCTATTCGAGGGAAATGCCTAAAGGCTACCTTTACCACGATGTTTTGCCACGCCGGACGAGGTACACCCGATTAAATGGGAATGAGTTCAATCGGGCACACGGGGTCCTACATTGTGGATTTGCTTATCTATGTATGTGTTGCGTCATCCATCATGCATCAGGTCATGTCCCGTTCAAACGCGTTCTCAAATGCTATTCGAATGCGAACCTTCTGTTTCCCGTTCGAACGCGTTTACGAACGCTACTCGAACGCGCATGCATTTTGTTTCATCAGGTCTTGTCCCGTTCGAACGCGTTCTCGAACGCTATACGAACGCAAACCTTATGTTTACCGTTCGAACGCGTTTACTAACGCTACTCGAACGCGCACGTATTTTTTTTATTTTATCATGCATCAGGTCTGGTCCCGTTCGAACGCGTTCTAAAACGCTACACGAACGCGAACCTTCTGTTTACCGTTCGAACGCATTTACAAACGCTACACGAACGCACATACACTGAACTGAGTCATTTTCATCACATTTCATGCACGATAGCTTCTCGAGTGATTTCTTTTGTATTATGTAATTAACCATGCCATTCCATTATTGACACTTTTGCTGTTATCATCCATTTGTATTCCTGCATTCATCTATTTGATGTGTTCGCAAGATTGTGTTCAAGTATGATTAGGTCTTTAGGATGATACTTGTTTCCCAAGCATGATTTAGCCATTAGTATGTTATTCCTCTATGCATGATCTTGTTATCTCCTTTCGCAATAGGTGTTTCTTTATGTTTATGTTTAGGTTGTTATTTATTTTTCGTGTTTGATGATTCAACATGTTCATGAGATTATTGTGTGATATCATATGTTTACCGTTATGATGATTCATTTTATACATGCGAACTTAGGAGTAGATTATCCTTGGACATATATGTTGCTTAGGCTTGGTTAGGTTATTGCACAAATCATATCATTACAAGTGGCATAAGTAAGGGACCATTCCGAACCCAATGGATTGAGGTCTTCCCTTGCGAGGGGTAAGTGCGGCCTTAAATCATTTTTCGCGGTTCACATCGGGTGGCGACTCCATGTTATTTCTCCGATTTAGTCCCCCTGCAGGCTACTCCGTACTCCCGACCGGGCCGCGAGCCCGGAACAGCGTCGTCCAACATCTGTGTCCTACAGGTTTCTTATGGAAAGTAAATAAATGAATATTCCCAGAGGACTGGGGGGTCCGGAGCAACCACTTAAATCCCTGACCACTTAGGCTCTTATCGTCTTTTTGATAGAATATCCTTTAAACACTTCCTCAATATAATATTTTAGCAATTCAAACTTAGTATTACACTTTTAATTTTACAAAACAATATACGATATGTGTAGATATATGTGTTTGTGTCAATCAAGATTGGATGGAATTACTTGTGTATGATTACACTTTAAATTCTCAACCAAGTATGTAACACACAATTAATTTTCAACTTTATCACTATGTGTATGCTTGTGATAATTGAACACGCTAATAATAACTTAAATCTATACTACCAAGATTATTGTGATTCAGTATATGATTTACTAAGTTAATATTGTGATTAATTAAATTAATCTAAGTCTTTTCAATTTAGAAGCAATTCCAGGACTTAGTTCGTTAGTGTCGCGTTCGTATCTACGTTCGAACGAGACTGTCCAGTGTGTGCACGTTCGTGCTGCGTTTTGGAATGCGTTCGAATGAAGTGTTCCAGAGAGTTCACGTTCGTGTTGCGTTCGAGAAAGCGTTCGAACGGAATATTCCAGAGAGTTTACGTTCGTGTGGCGTCCGAAAACGTGTTCGAACGAAATATTCCATATGGTTTACGTTCGTGTTGCGTTTAGGACGCGTTCGAACGTTTTAAGTCAGAGGGCTTGCGTTCGATTTGCGTTTGAATACGCGTTCGAACATTCTTAGGCAGAAGGCTTGCGTTCGAGTTGCGTTTGAAGACGCGTTCGAACGTTCTTACGAAAATTCAGATTTTTACTTTTGCGTTCGTCGGTCGTTCGAACGCCCTACGTATTTTACATGCACATAATTTATTTTTCCAGAAAATTTTCCTTTCTAAGCATGCGAATTCTATCTAACAACACTAAAATTAATAAGTTCTTAAGATTGTTGGTGGTATAGTGTCATTAAACGGAAAACAAACATCCATTAAACAATCAAATTCAGAACATAAAAGTAGATCTATGCAAAACCCTAAAACTTGCTATATAAAGAAAACCTGGAAAATGTGAAAAACGAATCCAAGTCGAGATCTCTCTGTCCTTAAGAACTTATTAGCCTCCGTCTCTGGTGCTCAACGGATTCGAAATGGCCGGTTTAATTTAAATATAATGATTAATATTTAATTTAAATCTAGATTAATTATTGACAAACTTTGTTACCGTCTATATGACTGGTTTTATTTATTTAGCATAATTGAGCACCTAACCGGACTTATTATAGACAAATGCTATCACCGCCTTTATGGCTGGTATTATTTGGTTTGGCATAATTAATTCCTGAAATAAATTAATTGGGTAATAATGATAATTTATATATTATAAAAAGTGAGATTTCTAAATTTGAAATATTAAAAGTGGATCCTCTAGCCCCATCATTTTATTTTATTGTTGCAGTTTAATTTAAAATTTCCAATCAATTCAAACAATTCACTCATTTTATTTTCACTCAAATTATTATTTTATTTCACTAAATATATTTCATGTGAATCGACCCCGGTCTTACCGGATTATTTTATTACTTCAATACTCTTATACTTGGGGAGTAAATGAACAATTTTGTGAGTATGTCAAATATCCTAAATCATTTGATATGAAATTTAAGAGGATTATTCGTCTTGAATCAATAATTAGAATGGAACTGAGAACAACAAACCACAATCTGATTGTCATATCTAATAGCAAACGATATTTCCTTAGGTATCCATCAATGATAGTTCAGTTTGTTTTGGCTTTTACATTAATCAATTCACCATCTCACCATCCTTGAAAGGAAAAGAAATTAATTAATTTTTGATGTGCATAAGATGAAATGAGGGCAGAGGTGTTAAATAAATAAATTAAGAAAAAAAAAAGGTTCCATTTAGGTAACTTATTTTACAAATACTAAAGTCAATTCTTATTTAGGGTGGTTTTAAATGGGATGTTGTGAAAGAGAATAGCCCTAGTAGTATAACTCTAGTCATATTATAATTTAAATTTTTGACGAGATCTGATTTAATATAATCACATAACCCTGAGTGTAAATGAATTATGAAAAGAACTTGTTTAAACCGATTTAACGAATATCAATTTTGATAACCAGCTTTGACAAATTTGAGGAGTTGATAACATGATGGTCTCAATAATAAAGATTTTTGATTTGAATAATTTATTTTCTCTCAAATTAAAAGTTCGAATTTAATTTGGTAGAAATCTCATGGATTAATTGAAATGTACATAAATTAACGTGAACACCACGATTATAAATTAAAAAAAAAAAAAAAAAAAAAATTAGGAGATGAGAAATTAGCACAACTTTAACGGAATTAGGTATGGAACCTTTTTATTTATCATATACGTGTACGTTGGGTTTCAATGGTTCATTAATGATGTACAGATTCAGGCCCATTCTTGTCTTCCTCGGCAAAAATGCCTTGTATATCGTTGTATTAAGACGAATGGGGAATTAGAAAAAAAAAAAAAAAAAAGCAATCAAATAATAATAAATAACAAATTTAAGGGATCTAATCATAAAAATATTTATCTTAAAAAATTATAAATTTTACCACCACCTTAGATGATAAAATTAGAGATAGCAATGAGGAGGGGAGGAGATCGATATTCTTGTATCTGTTTCCGTCCCTGATAATCTTTAGATGTCTCCGTCTCCTCGTATTATTTCAGAAGAGGGGATGGGGATCCCCGAATAATAAAGGGGATCCTTGAGAGACATTGAATCCCCGAATAATAAATAAATTTTTTTAAAATAAATTTAAGTTATTGGAAAACATATTAATCGAACTATTACTTTATTCAGAAATCAAACATACATATTCAAAAAATTGATAATATCTATTACACAAATCATAATTTATATAAAGATTGAAATTCATATTTTCTGTCTTTTCGTTTGGTCTATAACTTAGCAAAATAATGGATTACTCGTTAAAAATTGATTATATATAGAATTATTTTATTTAAGCCTCTATACTATTTATAATTTATATTTTTTTTATAAATATTAAGATATTTTTATTTACCATTATATAAAATTATAAATAGAAATTTGAACATATTTATTAAAAAAAATTATAAATAAATAAATTAAAATTTAAATAGATAATGGAGGAAGGGATGTAAATTTTATCTAATTCTTATTCATTTTCCGAATAAAAAATATATATTAAATTTTCTCATTTTTCATCTCCGTTTTCTCCGTTCTCATCCGGATGTTTCTAATCAATCACGGTCAGACTTGTCAGCTGATCGTATTCCGTTCCTGCATAACGACCGTTGATGACTTTTGTCATTTAGCAAAAAGAGAAAGAACCAAAGTGTTGCTCAACATGTCTTGTTCGTTTTATGTAATTACAACGTGATCATGAATGAGCATTAAGCAGTTTAGCACCAGTCGATTTCTTTTTTGCTACCATCCAAAATGAACTATACTTTCTTACCTGGAACACCATCAGCATTCAGCATCGTCTTTGTCTCTTTTCCTTTTATGCCCTACTCTTCGAAAACTCAAAATAACGCTTGACAATTACCTGAAATTGTTTCGGTGGATGCTCTGTGTCACGGGCCGAATTTTGGGATCATTAAGTCAGATCCATGCGGTATTTGTTAACGTTACGTCTAACAAGTCAGTCTAGAATTGAACCTGCAAGGACAAGCTCGTGGTTAGTCATCTACAAAATGTAAGTGATACGAGGAGACGAAAGTTTAGCAAACATCGATAAACACATATTCGCATGACACGAAACAATAAATATATATTTGGCATATTGTATATGTAGACGCTGGTTTTCAGCCGAGGTCCACAATCGAGATTTCGTAGAAAGGGTTGGCACTAGCGATCCTGCAAAACAAAAGGTATAGTGAGCGTGGAGAGTCTTTCCACCGGTGTGGTGGGTGCCGTAGGCACTCCGACGCTCAAATCAGTAATGGAAATGAGCTGTTAATACAGTAGGAGGAGAAGTAAGGTCAGAGACTACCTTGATCCCCGTGGACTGCCGTGAGGGCGGTGGGTCGGAAGTTCAGAGGGTTCTGGTGAGAATGGCTAAGCTTAGGGTTGTAATACTTCCCTTCCCATTTTCTTCTGAATTATGGCTCCTTTTATAGGCTATCAAAGGTAGGTCTCATTAATGTATTAAATGATAGATGTTTTGGGTGCTGTAATGGTTTAGTCACATAAATCACGTAGAATATGTTTCTTTATTTTTTTTATTAGGCGGCTGGCAAATCAAGAGGTTGGCCTCTCTTTGTGTAAGGGTCTGATAAGGTAATTGGATCCTTGGCCCAAGTCCTGTTTGGGTACTTTTTGGTGGAGGGATTTGGGTTATATCTGACATAGGGCCTGAAGTGAAATATCGGAAATGCCCTTGGCCCAAATTTGGCCCGTACAGTTTGTCCCATACTCTCTAAATCAATGAGTCATTGGCTTGGAGAGTATCTGTCAAACGTGTCGTCTATGGCAGGGCATGTAAGTATACTTTGACTCTTTATTCAAATTCGTCAATGGCCATGCCATGTTTGATGGAGCCAAGCAATTGATGACAAGACAATGCTCAATCGACTAGACATAGGTTATGATGTTGAAAAGGCTTACTCAACTACATGTTGATGAACCGAATAAACATCCAAGATGATGTTCTGCTGACCAAGCGACAATTGCATGATCTTGGCCACTGGTAAGTCTTGGGAATTCAATACGTCGACTGGGCTGAGATGACAAAACAAGACATCATTCAGTCGACATATCGTGTTGTTGACGCAACAGATCTTTGGGTGATTCTTTGGTGGTCCGGATGCGAACTGTGGAAATGACCGGTCTCACCTGACACGAGATAGGATAATCACGCGATACAACAGGTCATTCAGTCGACCGGTAGTGAGAGCATTTTAGGTGGAGTCTTAAAGTCGGATAAATGTCCACATCTCTATTGGGCATGACATAAGCCGGTTGGGGGATGGCCGTGTCGATTGGATGAGACGAAAGGCAAGATATTAGCCATTCGACTGGCTTTAAAGAGGAATCAAAAGGGATGTTCATGTCCTCTAGACCAGATGGAGGTCCGGGTCTTGAATAGGCTCGACATGAGCCTATTAGCGAATGTTTCCGTCGATTGAACCTGATGAAGGCCAGGAGATCATCCACTCGACTGGTCCTGAATAGGAACCAAGTAGAGTATTCACGTCGTTTGGACCAAATGGAAGCAGTGTATGAGGATTTGACTTGATTGGACACGAGCCAATTGGGGACTGCTCCCGTCGATTATCCACTCGACTTATCTAGAATTGGGACCAAGTAGAGTCTTCATGACTTGACTCGACATGAGATAATTGGGGAATGCTCTCGACGACTGGACCAGTTGAAGACCAAGAGATTATCCACTCGATTTTATCCAGAATTGGGACCAAGTAGAGTCTTCATGACTCGACTCGACATGAGCCAATTGAGGTATGATCTCGTCGATTGGACAAGATGAATTCCAGGAGATCGTCCACTCAACCGGTCCTGAATAGGAACCAAGTAGAGTCTCCATGGCTCGACTCGACATGAGCCAGTTGGGAAATGATCCTGTCGATTGGACAAGATGAATCCCAGGAGATCGTCCACTCAACCGGTCCTGAATAGGAACCAAGTAGAGCCTTCACGTCGTCTGGACCAAATGGAAGTCTAGGGCTTGATGTGACTCTACTTGAGCCAATTGGGGAATACTCATGTCGACTTGACCAGATGAAGGCCAGGAGATTATCCACTCGACTTGTCCGGAATTGGGACCAAATAGAGTCTTCATGACTTGACTCAACATGAGCCAATTAGGGAATGCTTCCATCGACTGGACCAGTTGAAGGCCAGAAGATTATCCACTCGACCGGTCCTAAATAGGAACCAAGTAGAGCCTTCACATCGTCTGGACCAAATGGAAATCCAGGTCTTTATGTGGCTCGACAAGAGGGGGTTACATTATGCCTTTGAACGCTTTTATCGAGTGGACGAGTGATGAAACCTCGTTAGCCGTTTGGACAAGGCTCTCACCATGACAGTCTTGAAGGGGGTACTCAGCCAACAGTATTCTCATTGGGCTTTGAATGGTTCTTGCTTTCCTCGATTTCCTAAATTGCAATAAATGTAGCATCAATATTGAGGTGTTTTTGGCGGGAAAAGGAGGCGCCAAAAATGAAGAAGAGTATAAAGAGTCTTGAGGGGGTCCATTTGCTTCATCGTAAAATCCATTCTCAAGTCGTAAGGTTAGAGCGCTCTCGTCGAATTCAAGGTATTCTTCATACCCTTCCTTGTGTTCTTCAGTCCTTCAAGATGTTCATAGGGTAGATTCAACTTGTTCTTGGCTAGAATAAGAGCTTTGATCTTTAAATGGTTTGGGGATTTTTGGGATTGTGTTCATGTGAGATTAAGGTTTGATCTTCTAACATATTGGTTTTAGGTTGATTCATTGTTTGTAGAGTGAACTGATATGTCGTCTGAGTGTTGCTCGAGCTCAAGTGATACACTGATAGAGATGTATGTAGACTCGCCCTTGCGGGTTATCTCCTTATATATGATGTATGATGGAGAAGGATTTAATGGGGATGAAGATATTCTGACTGTCGCTTCTGTAGCTCCAAGTAATTTTAACAGAGTCGGGTGGAGAACCTAGCACAAGCGAGCCGACCAATGTACTGACAAAAAATCCACCTAGTCGAGTGACCGAAAGGTCCATGAGGGAGTTGATTTAAGTGAGATTGGCCTCGTCGAGCGAACGGATAGATTATAAGATTCATGGGTGGATGGGGTTCTACGAACGCCCCTTCGTAGATGGGTTTATGTTTCCAATCCATAATCTCGTGTGGGAGGTATTAGATCACTATGTGATAGCTCCTTCGCAACTAATGCCAAACACATGGAGGGTGTTGATGTCGGTTGAGGTTTTGACATTCGAGTTGGGGGTTAGATTTGGGGTAAATGACCAGTTGGGGTTTTGGGCGATGGGCGCGGTGGAAGCGCAGTTCGGGCGAAATCGTAATTTAAAACTTTTTCAAATTACCGAATAAATTATTCAATATCTAGTATGAATAATTTATTCATATTTCACCTAAACCTATTTATTCGATATCAAATAACGACATAAATGTATATAAAACGTCACAAAACTTTTACGAAAAACGTTTTTCCGCAAAATGACGCAAAACGCGTTTTTGACCAAACCGACCACCAAACAGTTATGGGGACTGCCCAGGTCAGCCCCCATAGTGTTAGGGAAGTTCATGGGCTGCTTGAACAGTGATGAACTCACTGTTTGGACAGCCGTCACCCGGTTGGCTCAAAAGTCACCCGGTAACGCCGTTTTTCACCGTTTTCGCTGATTTCAACTCCGAAACACTTTCCGGCAATTGTTCCAACTCCCAAAACACATCCAATACATTCATATGACATCATTTTCACCATAAAAAATAGAACAATTCCAGGTCTGATCCAGAAACCGAAAATGCCTAATTTCATGCTTTAAATCCAATTTTTCAACATTAATCAAATTAATCTCAACACCAATACAAGTCACCACACATGAACCACCCAAGAACAATTCTAGGCATTATAAGAGTGGTCATAACACTCTAGAATGGCAACTCATCATCAAATGATCAAATTGGAAACTTATTACAATAATAGCATCCAAAATCACTTCACACATGCACTATACTTCCATCTCCATCCACCACAACCAAAAGCCCCAAATTTTATGAAAAGAAGAAACCCTAAGATCTCATAAGATCATCAAGAAACATGAAACAAATTTTCTAAACTTAGGGAGTTGAGGAATTACCTTTAATCATTGTTTTTTCTAAGTCTTTTCTTTGATTTCTTCTTTTCTTCCATGGTTTCTTCAAACCAAAGATTGAGAGCTTCTTTCATGGTGGTATTCGGCCAAGGAGAGGGATGATAGGAAAAAGAAAATTTTTTATCTTAAAAAATATATGTGACCGACTTGGAGGGGCAATTTTGTCCATTTGGTGATTTAAATCAATTAAATCAAAATAAGTTTTAATGTTAGCAAATCAAATTTGTACATTTAAGCCTAATAAAATCATGCCATGTGTACAAATAATAATTGGACAAATTTCATAACATTTATGAAAAAAATTTATTAATTAATCATTTAAATATTTAACAATTAAATATCCAAATAATCAATTAATATAATTATTATTATATATGTATTTTTATTTACAATATATAACAAATACATATATTTATGGCATCTGTCAAAATCTCATTTGATGAATAATTAATGTGTATCTAATCGTATTATGTATCAAATACAAATACACAATAATTACGATTGGCCAAAATCCCATAATACATGTGTTATCATTTAATCGATTAAACGATTCGAATTAACTCACTTAATTCGATGAAGTATTATGAATAATCGGTATTATTCATATCGCGTTGCCCAAGTGCTCAACGAGTACACTTCATATTGTGAGACTCTCTAAGTTTAGGTTTATCCGTCACGAAATCCAATTTCGTGTCCATAATTCACCCACTGATGAATTATGACGACCACAAATAATCTCGCTAAAACTATGCAAGCCGAGGTCATTGCATACATAAAATCCATCCATCACAGGCTATCCATATTATACCTGAGATATAGATAAGAACGTCAAATCCGTTCGGTATAATATAGTCGACTTTCAATTTACGATCTCTAAAAAACACTCGGAACTAATTTCCGAAGTTATACCACGGCCATGGATTTACTAGATCGTAAACACGTGTGAATGTCTATGCCCTGTACACAGGACTGACGGATCCTATCTTGATACACACTGGATATCATGAGCATCAGTCCACACCCAACGAACAGGAGGAGGTCTGATCTAAATAGATCGGTGACGTGACTACCATCAAAGTATGGAGGATAAATCATATAACCCACTGTGGTATCTCAAGTCGAATGACCACTATACTCGCTCAACTCGATAAGATTCCTATTGACGTTGGTGTACCATCTATTAGGAAACCTTCAGTGAGTCGTTCAGTGTTTATCAAATAAACACCTACATGTCTAAACGAGTCTCCCAAGACTCATGGTTCATTGGGATAAACTATCAAACCAAGTCACGATATACGAAATGTACTGGTCTCAGCAGATTTTACTAACCGACCCGTGTTAGTAAATCTTGACCAGGAACTTTATTTAAGGATATACATCTTATAGTGTGCTTCCCTATGTCAATTACAAACTACGTTGTAACTGCGTACTATATTGTAAATCCTAGGATCTTTGTCTAATATACACGTATCACTAAACCAGATTTAGTTTCCATCTAATCATAATCAGATATGTAATCATAATTAGATCGAATAAGTGTATAAAAAATAAGGGTGCTACCATTAAATTAGTAATATTAAGGAAAATGAAATTGCTCGTATTTATGAATCAGACATAAATACGATCCGGATTGGCACTCTAAGCACCAACCCTAACAGGACCTTCTGTACACGTACTATTTGAAGGAACATGTTGTCGAGAAATAAAGATATCACTTGTTCCTTCGACACAAGAGGGAGCACTTGATTTCAAGATTGACCATGAATGATCGAGGGGGATGGCAAAAGATGTATTTTTTTGTGAGAGGAGAGGGTGTATTTGGGTCGATTGGGTCTGGTCGAATACCTGATCATTGGGATACAACGAGTGAGTGTTATTCTTACTTTGTGCTCTTGCTTGTAGACTCATTACATTCCTAACACTCTATAATTTCTTTCTTTTTATGTTCGACTCGAAATCATAGTTTTGACGTGACACCCGGGATTGTAGCGAATATGAATTACTTGTTGAGTATTCCTCCGCCTGAACGAAATTGGACGGTGGTTTTAGAGGAGAAAATATTGAGGTTGACTCCGCTGTGGAAGGATGTATTCTACCCGGAAGGTATCCTCTTACTTTTGACCAAACATTACTGGGCGTGTCAGCTCCTCTAGGAGGAAACTTGCTTTTTGGGACTTTAAACCCTAAAGAAAATTTATGCGTAGTAGAGAGGATGTCGAGTCAGTTTAAAATCCCGTCGGTTGAGGAAATACTCGAAAGGAGAAGAAA
>SKCR01043437.1:0-47870 GCA_019454045.1 Zanthoxylum bungeanum | reverse complement strand
AACATTGAAGATCTTTTGACAAGACTTTCCATACAATACTGTTAAAAAATTAAAGACAGCATTGGATTATTATCTTTTTTTTTTCCTTCTTACATAAGACTTTAGGATTCGATTGATGTGGACTTTTGGACCTTTCATTTGTAAGAACAATCTTAGTTTGATGGGCTAAATTCTGGTCCATATCTGAACCAAGTTGGCCATTTAGGTTTTTGACTTTCTATATGCCTTTGATGTTGCAGCCAATAGCCTCTATCAAATACTGGATTCGTCCTATGATTGGTACGTTTATTCTATTGATATTGTTTGTGTTACAGGAGGTGGAAGCGGTCATGAGCCTGCACATGCTGGATTTGTGGGAGAAGGGATGCTGACAGCTGCAATCTGTGGAGATGTTTTTGCATCTCCCCCAGTTGACTCAATTTTAGCTGTATGTTTTATTGCTCTTTATTATGTTTCTGTATCTAGCTAGTAATTCTGTGAATTATGATATTCTTTTGTTGGTTTACTAAACTTGTGCAATTTAACTTTAGGGCATTCGTGCTGTAACTGGTCCTATGGGATGTCTTCTTATTGTCAAGGTACTGTTATATCAGTAGCACTAAGGCGGCAATTTAACAATTAATCTCTTGTTGCATTCTACAAGTTTCCTCTTGGGAGTTTTATGATTGTATTATGGAGAGAATTGCTGTAGGTTGAGAAATTATGATAAAAATGAATAATTATTTGGATGATATTTCTTGGTTTTTTTAAATCTATTTTTTGTAACCTTGATGTGAACAGAATTATACTGGTGATCGTTTAAATTTTGGTTTGGCTGCTGAGCAAGCAAAATCTGAAGGTTATAAAGTAGAGGTATGTTCTTAAAATCTATATTTACGCATAATAAGATATTAAAGTAGTGATGCTATTCTTTGCATCTGCAGATCGTTATTGTTGGAGATGATTGTGCATTGCCTCCACCTCGTGGCATAGCTGGAAGAAGAGGCTTGGCAGGGACTATTCTTGTTCACAAGGTTCTCTCTCTCCCCCGCCTACCCATCACCCCCTTCCTCACCACATGCACAATGGGTTTGTTTGCATGTTCATTCACTTTCACACTGTAGGCTTTTTCTTATTTGAGTCATCTTTTTCTTAGTTTTTTCCTCCCCTTTATTTTCTTGCAACAATTACTTAATGAATTTCTTTGCGTTCACCTTGGACCAAATTTATGTTTATGTTAGGTTGTTTTTTATCTTTTTTTTTTCCCTAAATCAGCTCCTTTATGTTTTTTTGATTTTTTTTACCGACCTCACCTAGTTGGAAAAGGTTTTTTTTGGTTTGGTTAGATTGTTTTTAGTTTCCATTTGCTATTCCCATTGCATGTATGTGTAGAGCTATGCTGCTAAAGGCACCACTTAAGCGGTGCTTGGGCGGGTTTTTCAAACAACTGCCTCCTGCACTTGGGTGACACCTTAGGCATTGTAAGTTATGATTCCTTATATATTAGTAATTAGATAAAACTCTGCCCGTTTGACTAGTCAACCCACCCTTTGACTGGTGAAAGGCGGCCCTTGGGTGGGTTGAACTACCAAAATGCCTTGCCCCGCCTACTGCCTTTTGAACCGCACTGTCAATTTTTAGTTGAAAATAATAATTAGTAGTATCAAGCAGAAAAAAAGACAAATAGACTAATTATGGTATTCTGGCATGGTTTTAGACTAAATTTTATCCTGACTTATTTCCTTCAATGTGTAATTATTATTGTTTTGTTGTTGATTTGACTGGGTTGCCTATCACGATTTGATGGCTTGTTTGAAAGGCTAAACTGCGTTATTTTTTGTGACTTGTTTGAAAAGCTAAACTGCCTTATCTTTGTTTCATATTTATTTTTACTATATCTGGTATTTTTTAATATTAATTCTTTGCGAAAGAAAGGTTGCCGGAGCTGCTGCTGCTGCTGGCCTTTCTCTTTCTAATGTTGTTGCAGAAGCGAAACGTGCATCTGAAATGGTAGGAACGATGGGTGTTGCTTTATCTGTTTGTACGCTGCCTGGGCGGGTTACGTCAGATCGACTGGGACCAGGGAAGATGGAACTTGGTCTTGGAATTGTGAGTTATTTTTAAAAATAACTTGTGTAGCATTAATACACACACACACACACATACAGTTTTGCTCAGGTGAGGTTCATGTGGATTTATTTTCGTCCGGATGCACGCAAAATACTAATACTTTGTCGTGTAAGCATATTTTAAAAAAAATTTACACGACAAAGTACCTAGTACTTTGTGTGCATCCGGACGATAAAAAGTCCACATGAACCGGACCTGAGAATGATTTTATACATACATGTATGTGTGTGTATAAATTTTGGTATTTTAATTTGTATGGGATTATCTGGAGTTAAATCTATATGTCCAGATTTTTTGAGTTATAATTTTAGTTGATTGTTTATGATGAGATGCGTTTTAATTATTAGCTAGCTATTGTGGGGGAAGTCTTTATCAAGGCTGCAGCTTCTATTTAGCCATGAGACAAAAATTTCGCTTCCAGATTTACAGATTGAATTAAAATAAAATAAATTTCTTTTCAGCATGGTGAACCTGGTGCTGCTGTGGTTGATCTTCAGCCAGTAGATGTGGTTGTTTCTCATGTTCTTAAGCAGATATTATCAACGGTATGCTGCAATATCCAAGGAGATTTATTCTTTTTGCATGCTGAGTTTATTTGCTTCTTTCTTTATAAAAAAGGGAAACAAACACACACGCGCGTGTATGGAGGGCTTTAGAAAATTTAATGTCTACACTCTTATTGCTTTTACTTTTGTTATTGCATGTACATTTTACTCCATGCATACGATGAAACATCCTACAAGTTACAACAGAGCATGCTAAATTTGATGTTCTATTATTCTTGTCAGTCAATGTATGAAAAATTCGATATTTTATTTCAATGTACTTAATTTGATATTTATTATTCTTGCTGTTCGATATTTGCAGGAAACTAATTATGTTCCCATAACCCGAGGTAATAGAGTGGTGCTCTTGATCAATGGGTAGGTCTTTGAGTCTCTTCTATGTTTTGGACCATAAATGTATATGTTTTTGGTAGAATGAACATCCTTATATCACATTTTGGATAGGAAAAAAAAGCTAATGCTATTGTAGTGGCGGATGTACTAAAAAGAGTCTAGAAACTGTCAATAAAAATATGGAACAAATCTGTTTTTGTACATAGTACATACCAACTGGAAACCTGAGATATATGAAACACGAAAAGCTGATAAAAGCAGTTCTCCGCAAATTTTCTAATATGCCTTTATATTTCTCTTGCCAAAATCGCCAGAAAAGCGCTTATTTATGTTAATAGAGCATATGCTTACTCGGTTGTGCAGTTTAACTTTTTGTTTAATCGAAAATTTTAAGATAGTAAGGCAACTTGAAGTTAAATACAAGTCAATATGTTTCTGATTTTTATTTTGATTATTTATTTCAAAAAATTTGTTTTACCTTGTGCTTGTTAACATTTGTTGGATTTTATACAAATAACATAATATGACAAATGCTTGCGACTTGTGATGCTTTAGTCCTGAGAGTCGACAAGTCTTTTACTATACATTTTTGCTAATATGTTCTTTAGGTCGTTAGGAGGTGTAACCTTTACCAGATTTTTATTACTATCTTCATTGCAATATTCAGAGTATCTCCCTAGTTGAACATTATTTCTATGTTTCTATTGTAGTTGATTAGTTTTTAGATAAACATACTCTTAAAAGGTACTAATAGTCCTGGAAGTCGATTTAATCAACTTAAAGCAAGATAATGGATCTACTTTTGTTCAACCCTTAATGCTAGCTTTCAAGGAACCCATGCCTTAAATTACTAATTATATATTTGCAGTGGTTAGTCTAGAAATAAGTGCCTTCTAATTGTCTAAATGACTTCCTTCTACCATAAAATAGGGATATAGGAACAAATCGTTTGTTTCTATATAAATATTCATGCTTTCATGCCATTTAACGGTGCTGTTTATGCTTTAGAGGATGATTTTAAACATAAGAAATTGTTCACTGCATCGTCAAAATTATTTTTATAATGATCAAGATTTTGACTGCATTACAAACTCATGAAGGTAGCACTCTTGGTCATGAGGAAAGGTTTCACAATTTTTACTCTGTTTCCTGCAGCTTAGGTGCCACTCCTGCGATGGAACTGATGATTGCTGCAGGAAAAGCAGTCCCGAAATTGCAACTGGAACATGGACTGGCTGTTGATAGAGTGTACACAGGATCTTTTATGACTTCTCTTGACATGGCAGGTTTGTTTTTGGTGCTAACAACTTTATTTTTAAGTGTTAAATAAGGAATCTCAGAGCTGGTTTCTTTCAGGATTTTCAATTTCCATCATGAAGGCAGATGCAGCAATTTTGCATCATCTTGACGCTACAACTAAGGCTCCTCATTGGCCAGTTGGTGTTGACGGTCAGTCAAATCTGACAATAGTTCATTCTTTATGTTCTTGAATTCATTTCTGTGAATAAGATTTCACATATGAAACTTCCCCAATTCTAAACTGATCATCTTTATATCTGGTATAAACATTGAATTTCACCTTTCAACAATAGTTCATGATCATGTAATGCCAGATAAAAAGTCAAAAGTAACTTCTTATAGTGATTTTATTTTCATTGAGCTCAAGAATTCTTTACTTGTAGGTAATCGTCCACCGGCCAAGATTCCTGTTCAGATGCCACCTGCTCGTTCGACAAAGA
Source organism: Zanthoxylum bungeanum (assembly GCA_019454045.1). Taxonomy (NCBI): domain Eukaryota; kingdom Viridiplantae; phylum Streptophyta; class Magnoliopsida; order Sapindales; family Rutaceae; genus Zanthoxylum; species Zanthoxylum bungeanum. The sequence goes on along the minus strand of SKCR01043437.1, from coordinate 43,123 downwards.
GTGAGGAGGTTAGTTTTCTAGAGACTGTTTGCTATTATCAAATGATTTATCTTGTGAATAGATAATGGCACCTATTACCTCACTAATGTTTGCTGAGAGAGGTTTCCTTCTCACTGGCTATTGTGGCGTCTGTTGATACTTTAATCACATTATATAGCAGTGTAATCAGTTGGCATAAGAAGACGAAGTTGATTAGGAACTGTATAGGTAGATTATCTCTTGCAATTGAGCTTCATTTTCACCATAGATACCTCTTGTCCAAAAAGCACTGATGTAGATTTGTCAGATATGAGATTGGATCCCATTTTAAGAGTTTATAGGCCTATACTCATAAATATACATTTGGGTTACAGGAATTATTTATGAATGCAACTTGAAATAAAAACATTGAGCTCTGTGATTCAATGTTACAAATAGTTAGACATTATGTGTCTAACGTACTTGTTGGAGTATTTTATGACATTAGAAATTCCTAGTAACAATTTTGGTCGACTCCATCTTCTAATGTTTTTCAAACTTGGATTATCCTCTAATCCTAAATTCTTAAGGAGTTAAACCTATTGCCTTTCGGAAAGAAAAATAGTTTTTGTACCCCGAATGTTTATATGATTCAATTGCCATCAGACAATACAAACAAATGTTTGATAATGATGGACACCACTTTGTTTAATGTTCCTCTTTTGCCTGTGGATCAGATTCTGTATATAGAGAGACAAGTAACAGGTTACTAAAGGACTTGTTTAGAATGTCAATGCATAGTGTTAATTGAATAATGAATGGATGAACTTTCGAGAATAAAGGGCATTGGAAACATTTTTTTAAAGAAAGAATAATACACGGTGGTTAAAATGGAGCACAGAATGCTGTTTCTCACTGTCTCAGATCTGTTTTTGATCCAGAAATTTCAATAAGAAATGGGTAATGACCTTGTATTTAGTTGTAATATAGAGACTTGTGCTTATATCCTTAGTAAAATAGGGTAATGCCTATTAAAATTAAGATGTTTCAATTTAACTCTTATTTGTTTCTCTCTCTTGTATCTGTGTATTCAGTTTCACTCCAACAATTGTGTCATTTGTGTTTGTATTATGTAATATGTAGTTTCGCTCAATTTACATTTTAAATGTCAAATTTGAGCAGAATGGCTTTATGATGAGATGAATACATAATGACGTTAAGATATTTACTATTTGCACATTGTCTCAAATCAGAGCTAACTGCCCATGTTTGCTTTTGATTAGTCATTAAGTCGGCCACAACAGTTAAGCCAACAAGGCCGTATATTTGAGGTGGCTATTGAAGCTGCAGCAAAAGAAGTTATTAATCTCAGGGACAGATTAAATGAATGGGATAGCAAAGTTGGTGATGGCGACTGTGGGTCAACAGTGAGTCCAGTTCCTAACTCCATTTGCATCTTTGATTTATTGATTGGTGCATAATTTTCTCCATCCTATGTCAATTTTTATTTACTTTCGCAGATGTTTAGAGGTGCAACAGCAATTCTAGAGGACATGAAAAAGTAGTAAGTTTCCTATTCCAGCTATTTTGGGATCTCTTAGTTGCTTCATTGAGACCAGCCCTGGTGCAGATCTGTGGCAAATTGACCAATTCCATTGTCATCTTTTCCCTCAAATTTTCTTCCCAGGTTCTTGCATATTATTTATGCACATGTTATATATGAGAAACTGTGTCCACCATGGCTCTGTAGTCTTCAAAAGAGATACATCTTTAGTCTTGCGGAATATAATCTCTCAGTTTGTCATCGATCCTTTTCTAGTAAAGAATTGCAACAGAATTGGAGTTCCCAAATTTTTACTTAAAATTTGCTTTTATATGGCTTGCTATTTATAATCATTTGTTTTAATGATTGCCTTACTCTACTAAGTTACAAAAAATTTGTTTAACTGACTACTTTATTTCAAGACTTCTTTTCGTTGTTGATCCTGAATGGTTGATATCGGTTTTAATTGCTCTGTTGAATTATGTACATGGACAAACACGACAGATTATTTTGATACCATTTTTGTTTTCTAGTGGTGTATCTTAGTTTTCTCTTTTCATTTTCTATTTGTTTGGATGATATGCACGCAATTCAGAAGTTCATATGTTTATTTTTGAATTTATAATACTCGGATTGAAAATTATACCAACTGTCTTGCACGATTGTGTTTGAGTTCTCGAGTTTTAGGAATTGAGAAGATTTCACAGAGAATGGGTACTCATGATAATTGAGGAGATAATGATGGTAATCAGGGAGTATTTTTGTTTCAATGGAAGTTGGTGTTGTATGTTCTGCTAATGATGTGTTATAGAAGATTTTCTTCAGAATGAGTGTTAAGAAGATTTAGGATATAACTAATAAAATATAATATATAGCCTGTCTACAAGATTGTAGAACTAGAGATGTAAGTTGGACTCCCTGTCATCTTTCCTTGTATATCTATTAGGAGGCATGATTAGCCATTAATTTGAAACTTAAAGGAGATGAGATGAATTGGCTCAGAAATTATCCAATGAGGACTACCTAGTTTAGAAATTCTTTGGAACAAATGTATGGAACCACAAGGTCTGAAACGCAATGATGAATACTAGGAGAACATTGATGGAGATGGTTGGAAACCGCATTGTTGCTTTAACTTTTCAAGGATGTTATCGTAGATAGACATTGTAATTAAGAAAGTTGTGTAGCCAAAATCAAGTAGTTTTTTGAGATTTTATTAAGATGTTTTATATTGTATTTTATCTATACATTGGCTGTTTTGCCTTTGGTGTTATAGGTGTTCTATGTTGTGGTTTAGAATTTCAGGGACGATACAATATTTGTTTATGACACTTGAATTTTCAGTCTATAATTCTGGCTTGCAAAAGGTGGTTCTTAGTTCACAATGTTGTCGGCGAATTAATGTTTTCATCTTATTCCCTTTAGTAGGCTTATTTCATGAATCATCCTTTCCTATTTTCAGTTATCCTTTGAACGATGCTGCAGAAACAGTGAATGAAATTGGAGCTTCTATTAGGAAATATATGGGTGGAACAAGTGGAATCTTGTAATTTTCTTTCCTTTCTCTACCATTTGTGCCTTGAGATGCATGTTTTTTTATATTTACTTTTTCTGTATACCAGAGCCATAGATCATTTTGTTTTTACTTTTGAAACAGATACAATATATTCTGCAAGGCAGCATATGCGAAACTGAAAGCAAATTCAGAGCCAGTCGTAACTTCCAAACAATGTGAGATGATTTTCCTTATCAAGTAAGTTTCAGGCTAGTCTAGCATGACTAATGGCTCTATTGATTCAGGGGCGGAAGCACTTGAATCTTCCATTGCTGCAGTCAGTAAATATGGTGGAGCCACTGCTGGTCACCGCACAATGTTAGATGCCCTGATTCCAGCAGCTGCAGTTCTTGTGGAGGTCTGTAGCTATAATACTATTATGACTATCCTATGCTGTATCTTATTTATATGCTATCATTTTTTGTTCTGATATTGTATATCGCAACCAGAGGTTAAGTGCTGGGGTTGATGCTTCCACTGCCTTTCTTCTATCATCAGAAGCAGCAGTGGCCGGAGCTGAATCTACGAAACATATGCAGGCGCAGGTAAGTTTATTGTTGATTTCTCTGGCAATGTTTGACAAATCTCGATGCCAATTTTAAATTTGAAATGCTGTTGGTTAAAAATGCTGATGACAGAACATCATTTCAAAGAGCTTTGACAAGAATTCTATGAAAGATGAAAACAGGAACTTTGACAAGTAATAAAATAAATAAAAAAAAAAAAAAAAAAAAAAGGTCAGTTGAGGTAGCCAACTAAAGACTAGTCTTACCACGGCTGTTTACTGGAAAATGGTAACAAAAAACTTTTACTTGGCCAGACAACTATCAACTTTCCTAGACAACTAAAGCTTCCATTCCACTGAAACTCAAGTAAAAATGCCGAAGGCTTTATTGTTATAGTGGTATTCAATTCTCTTTTAAATAAGTCGGAGTTGGACATCGATATAATCACTGAGCTAATGATTAATTTATGATTGACGATGAATGGATGAGAAAATCATTTTCATATTTTTTATGCGGTCTTTCTAGTGTTTTGAAATCTGAAAAATAGCTGACACAGGCTGGCCGTTCCACCTATATCTCACCGGAGATCCTTGTATCAGTTCCTGACCCAGGGGCCATGGCTGCAGCTGCGTGGTACAGAGCAGCTGCCTTGGCTGTTAAAGATAAGTACCAAGCTTCATGACCTGACGCATTGGCCGTCTAACAGCAATTTATGCTGATTTGGGCTACAGATTTAACCCAGGTAATTTTTGGTCATGGGTTTTATGCTATTACCTAACTGATATGGCTATCCGCTTATGCATTTTTGGTGCATAAAGCTGAGAGAGCGAGTTTTCTCCATATATTACTCTCTGAGTTTCTTACAGAATTGTAACGTTGAAAGTCTGATGAACTTTATTGAGTATTATTATATACAATCAAAAGCTTATCGTTGGACCTTATATATTCCAAATATAGCATATCTTTAATACAGTTGAAATACGTATCCATGATAATATACATATGGCCTATTGAGTTTGGAGTTTGAACTCTGCTCATATGGGCAGGCAGGCATGATTTTGTATATCCCATGTGTAATCTTTTTTTTTTGGCACAATGATACAAGGACGTCACTAGTCTTTTACTTGAATTAGGATTTTTTTTCCTCTTTTTGTCTTTTTAGTACTATCAATGACACGTTTCTATGTCGGATGCCATTAGATGATAGCAATAGAAAAATAAGGAAAGAAAAAAAATAAATAAATTGAGGAACCTTGTCCCTTCTTTAACCAAATCACACACACATATATAAAAGTAATAGTTTAGAGACAGTGTAGGGTCCCTTGAATTTCCAAAAAAGACATCCTACATGTCTTTTAAATTTTATAAATTATTAAAAATACATATATATATATATTCTTACACTTTTATATTTTCTTTTGTATTTTTTTTTGTTTAATAATTTTTTATTAAATTAGAATAAAGATTTTAACATATATATATATATATATATTTGCAGTATTAAGCTACTTTTTTAATCGAAAATTTAGTTATAATATAGTAATCTCTAAAAGTTTTAATTATTTTCTCTAAATTCATGTTACGGTGGGTAGGGGTGGACAAGCAAGTAAGAAAAACCGAATCGAATTGGAAAAAATCGAATTGAAGTGATAATTTTTTTTTTTTTTTATTTCAAAAATAATTGTTTGATCTTTTAATTAAAAAACCAAATCAAGTTGAGTTATAATAGTTTTTTAAACTAAAAAACCGTATCGAATCGAATTAATTGAATAATTTAATTTTTTAAAGTTTACTCATTTTATGTTGTTATTTTATTATTATATTTGTTATATTATTTAATTTATTTGGTGTTTAGTGATGGTTAACTTCATGAAATATTTATAATTTTTTACTTTGATTATTATTATTTTTATTTTCCTACCTTTTATATAATTTAAATGATGATTATATTTTATGAAAAACTGTTATTGGTGTAGTTGCGATGATTAAAAGAGTTACCGTGTAAAAAAATTAAGTCCATGTTAGATTCAATGAATGTTATTAATTTTTTAATTTAATTATTATTATTATTAAAAAATTAAAAAACTAAATTGTACTGAACTGAACCAATAATTAAAAATAATTACAATTTTAATAAAAAAATATCGAACGGTTATTTTTTTTTAAAAAATCAACCGAATAATTATAATTAAAATTTTTTTAGTGCCCACCCTTAAAATAGTTAAATTTAAAAATTAAAATATTATAAAGATTCCATTATCGTAATATGTTAAAATAATAATAATAATAATAAATGATTTTGGTACTAAGTGTTTTTAAAATTATTAAATTAACATATTGCCATTATTTTAATTAGACCTTAGATATTAATTTATGTCCGCCAATGTCGTAACTATTAATATAACTTTGTCATAAACTTTAGTAAAAATGAAATATCTGTCCCTTGTAAAATTTTGTTTGCCAATTTAGTCTATTAAAAATAGGAAAATATACTCTTGATGGAGAATCATTTATATTATTAGTGAATGCTAATTAAGATATTATGAAAATGATGAAAATGAGTTTATATTCTTGTATTTGATTGTAACGAAAAAAAAATTGGTTTCAATGTAAAGTCATTCTAAATCTCCGATCATTATTTAATCAATTTCTACACTATAATTGCACCCTATTTTTTCCTCATAACTGGTCGAATCTGAATTCAAATTCATACCTAAATCAACTCATGGTGCTTGAGAATTTTATCGATCAGTCTGAATGTCTCACTTCTTCTCTTGTTAGTAAAAATTAAAATTTTTATATCTGCCTATATGCAATCTAATACAAATAAAATTAATATGAAAATATGAAAATAGTCCCTAATCGATCCTCTACAATCCCAAATTTTTCACCAAAAAATCAGAACTAAACAACCCAAAATTTCCCGGACAGCTTCTGCAACACCGAAACAATATGAAAATAGTCATGAACTGATGTTGTCTTGCGCAAACAGCAGTGCAGTTTTTGTCACTGCAAATGCGCAACATGTCGGGAATTTTAGGACTGATTTAATACAATCAAATCTAACCCTAAAATAGTCCCTAATCGATCCTCTATAATCCCAAATTTTTTAGCAAAAAATCAGAACTTTAACAACCTGAATTTTGCGCGTTGTCACTATAGTTATGCAACCTGTATGGAATTTTAGGATTGATTTAATACAACCAAATCAATCCCAAAATAGTCCCTAACTGAGCCTCTACAACCTCAAAATTTTTAGCTAAAAATCAGAATTCCAACAACCCAAATTTTGCACGATATGCGCGAAAGCAGTATGTTGAAAATTCTACCCACTGGCGTGAGTTACGATAAGAAGATGATGAGATTTTCACTTGATCTTCTGCATTATTTCTCGTCATCAAGAAGACAGAGTGTAGGCACTTAAATCTCACAATTATTTTCTCTAAACGTTTTAGAGAAAAATTAACGCACTGTATTCTTATCCTTTTTCTCTGTAGAGAATAAGAAACTAGCATGGCTAGGGTTTTTATTCTTTTCTTATGTTTATAAAAGAGAACTAGCTTCCCTTTTATACTTACAGTTGAAGTTATTTAATTATAATCAAATTATAAAAAATAACTCCTAACCCTAAGGCATGTAGGCGTGAACACGACTTTTTTTTTCATTTAATTAATTAAATACATAATATCTAATATTAGATATTTATTTTGAAATCAAATTCCAAAATTATTTAACCAAAGATTATATAAATTAATTAAGATAATTTAAACTCTTTAAATTTTATATTTGATTATCTCATAATAATATGCATTGAAAATTTTATATTTAACTATTTAATATATAATATTCAAGTGTGATTTGAATTAATTATTAATCACATTAATATTTTTTCATAACATATAGTTATACATGTGAGATTATAATTGGACTTTCCAATTATTTTATGTCTTCCTATATAGTGTATCGAGATAGAAAGGGGACCAAATGGACCCGCAACTCCGATCTTCAATAATATCGAGATATTGATTAAAACTTTTTAATCAAATATCTTGAATTTATTAACTTTAGGTTATTCCAGTAAAAACCTGAAGCATAACTCTCTCGTCACTGTAGATATATATATTTTATATCGAGTCGCTTCTACGTCCACCGATATAATCACTACATATAGATTGATCCTCTATGAGTATCTTATAGTTAGAGACATGTCATAATATCCGTTATACCATTCTAATTATTTATTATGTCTTAAATACCTTTGATTCTCTAATGAACAATTGTATTTATAACTATTATGAATGTTATCTTTTTATTCGTAATAGAATGATTCAAGTGCTTTAATAGTTCAAGTACCGAACCAACCCTTAAGGAAGATCTCATCTATTTCTCGCAATAATGAGTAAATCTCATATCTATGTAAAACTTACACAACTACATACCAAACTATGCCCCTAAAGTACGAAGTTATTGATCGGGATTGTTACACCGATCTCACTCTTATAAATCAAAGGACATAGCCCGTCATTTAAGAGTTCGTAGTATACTCATGATTCAGATTAATCGACATTTGATCATCTATTAGGCTAATATAAATTTCTTTATTTAATGAATATTAAAATAAATTCATTTTTTTCTTAGTCCAGTCCTAAATGATCGCATCATATAAGGTGCCTATATTCCAATGTCACCATGTGAATGATCCCAGATCAAGGTCGTCATGCAATCATGGAATAAACCACAGTTGTAGATAAACCACAAATAAAGTACCCGTCATTGTTTGCTATATACAGACTATTTTAGATTACTAATTCTAGACTTAAATCCTCTTGTGTATGATACTCATACACTAAGTCTGAAAGTATATGAGTAATCACAGGTATGCATGATAATTTACCATATTAGATTTAAATAGTTAATTTAATAAATGAAAATGCATCGTTTATTTATTATAATATCTCCGTTTACATATTATATGATACTCCAAGGCATACATCCCAATAATTTCCCACTTGCACTAAAGCAAATGAGACATGTCACGTAATTCTAGACCTTCTAAGTGATCTTCAAAACTTTGGCCATCAAGGTATTTGTAAACAGATCAACAAGTTCTCCTCAGATGTTATCTTCTTGACGATTACGTCTCCCCACTACAAAATCTCTCTAATGAGAAGATATTTCCTTTCTATATGTTTCCATCTCTTGTGGCTTCATGGTTTTTTGGATTTCGCCACTGCGCCACTGCACCACTACTATCACAATAAAGTGTAAGTGATTTATCCATGTCTGGAACTACTTCCAGATCTCCTAAAACTTTATGGAGCCAAACTGCTTCCTTAGCTGCTTCGTAAACTACTACATACTCAACTTGTATGGTGGAGTCAACAACGTAAGATTTCTTTATGCTCATTCATACAATAGCTCAAATACTTAGGATGAATATTGATCTAGATTTTGATTTCCTAAAATCATATATGACTGAAAATCAGAGTCAATATACCCTCTGAGGAACATATCATCTCTAGAATATACAAGCATATAGTTTCTCATTCTTTTGAGATACTTGAGAATGCTTCACAGCCATACAATGATCTAATCCCGGGTTAGACTGAAATCTACCGACCACTTTACTGCATAGTAGATGCCTGGTCTCGTACATAACATAACATATATGAGATTACCAACTACAAAGTCATTTGTGATATATACATCTCCTCAATTGCTTGAGGTGTTTTCAGAGATTGTTCTTTCGAAAAATGGATTCCATGTTGAAAAAGCAAATTGCCTTTCTTAGAATTTTGTATCCCGAATGACACAAGAATCTTGTTGATATACGATACTTGAGATATAACTAACAGTATTCTCTTACGATCCTAAAAAATTTGAATCTCAAGTACATAACTCATCTCTCTCAAATCTTTCATTTGGAAATGGTTAGTTAACCAACATTTTATGTCTGATAATACTTTTACATCATTCCTAATGAGTAAAATATCATCGATGTATAAAATGAGAAAAACCACATTATTGTCAATGACGTGCTTGTATACACAATACTCATTGACATTATACTCAAATGTTGGGTTCCTAGAACATGCCAAGGATCTTCTAAGTTATGATTTCATGTGAATACTCAAAGAAGTTACGGAAAAAACTTACATTGATCGGTTTCGTTGGATGTTGAAAGTTTAAAACTTTTGATGAAGAAGATGTTAGAGATATGCCCTATACCCAACTTGTGGATGAGATATATGTACATGTATTTGTAATATTTTAATTAATAAAATGGTAATCTTTATTATACGTGTCTTACATAACTTATATGAATCATCAACACTGTAATAAAGTCATTGGAGTAATAAGACGATGGCTTCCATGCCTTATGAGAATCATTACTCTTAAATATTCCTAGTCATAGTTTTGTGAATAATCTGGGCGTTCACAAAGCGGAGAGACTAGCATGATGGTACGATCCCCCTAAGTGGGGTAGCCGATCTCATAGGCTACTAGCGGAGATCCGTCCGCTTGGTGTATCACATGGATGCATGAGTTGCTCGTGTCCATCGAACTGACCACCGAAAGTTTTCATATGGAGTGTATCCCATGTGTCTGTGAGAACTTTCATGTATCGATTATATGACTAGTCCTTAGACTTGAGGTCTTTACAATCGTATGTGTGGATCAAATAACTTTGATATTCTCCTTCCCCGGTTCAAAAGATCCGGTCATAAGGGTATGATTGGGTCATTTGTTGAAACACATGAAGTTTGTGAAGATACAACAGAGAATCGCCACTCTCTTGGATAATATTTTCTTATAAGAGTAGTATTCCAGTTCGCGGGTTGATATGTGTGATCAATGCTTGAGACTGTGGCCACAACGGAAGAATCATGTGAGATTCTTGGGTTAGCACGATTCATGACACCATCAACATCATACCTTTGACCATATGAGTAGACACTTTCCGTACCTTAGGTCAATAGGTGGGGATACAATGAGGCGATGGACCGTATCATATGTAAATCGCATACAGAATGGGTATATATATCTTTCCTTCTCATTTGGGGGCCTTGGCATGTTGCTAGATGTCAACCTTGGTCATTGAAATCGAACGACCATCTGATCGAAGGATAATTTACGTTCGATTAAATTATCACGATTCATTTCATGTCCAACTTGAGGGGAATCCAAAAGGTCACACACAACAAAGTCGAAATCAATGGTTAACAATGCACAGTACAAATATAACAACATATATGATTGTTGTAGGAATTATTCATAAATGGTTCAATGTGTTTAATTATTCAACAGATCATTTATGAGGTTCCATAGTGGCTTAGGGATTGGTAAATGACGATGGGGGCACTTTGGGAATTAGAATAAAAAAAATTTAATATTCACGTGAATAGTAATTTTTTTTTTGTTATTTGTTTTGAATTCCAATTCGGCCCAATCTCTTATTAGGGTTTTATAATCTCATTAAACCACTAAATTAAGATCTAATGGCTAAGATTAAATTAGTTTTTATCCCACATCGAATTCTTAATTAATTTTGTTGTCTTTGGAGCACTATATAAACCCAAAGAATTCTTCACAAATTTTTACACCAAACCTTTCATATCTGGGGTTTATATAAGTGAGCAACTCTAAAGTTTAAGAGTAAGCCACTGATTTTGAGGATCCTTAAGTCTAATTGACTAGAGGAACCTCGAGTTAAAAGTTTTTGAGGTATTTACCTAGGCTAGCACCAAAGGCAAAATACCTGTGCACTCAAGGCGTAGTCTTGCCGTTGAGTTTTAGCTTTGGTGTGTGCATCTTTGGAGGCCACACACTTGGAGCTTACTGAGTTCGAGAAAAGCTTGTAGATTGGAGGGAGGACTAGAGGAGTCTACGGTTCAAGTAAGTCTTTTTCTTTCTTTATTTTATTTAGAGTTCTTATGATAGTTGACATGTTTAGGTTTATGTTCTTTGCATGTTTTATGAGTTTTATGCTTAGAATATATAGTAACATGCCTAGGCTTGTAGAATAATCAAAATAAATGGGTCTTAGGCAAAGGGAAAGCGGCATAATAATTTTAATTTTCCGCTGCGCACTCGCGACCGCTTCCCAACAGTGGTATCAGCGCGTCGTTTTTGTTTTGATTAATTATCTCTCATTTGAACTCGAAATTGGGTGTTTAAAAGCTCGTTGTAAAGCTAATACCCTGAACTTAATTTTAGGCATAAGTTTTGCATTATTTGGTTAAGATTTGAATTGTGAAATTACATTTAAAGTTCGCGTCTGCAGAAAAACATGAATAGTAAATTTATTTGAATAAAATAAAATGCAATATCATAATTAAATATTAATCAAAGTTATTTAATGCCTAAAATAATTCCAACATATTAAAACTCATATGCTTGATGATTCTATGTATGATTATAATTGGCATGATTATTTTAGGGTGCAAGCATCTAGAGACTTTCTAAGAATAGAGAGTGTATTGCTTATCCCTTAGCTAAGTAATTGTTCTGTGATGAACTTAAAGATTTATTACCTTTAAGGCTAATAAATATAAATCACTTGTTTATAATAAAAGACATTATAAAAGATACAAGTGGGTTGGGACCAAGGGGTTAATAAAACTTTCCAAACTAAAGTTAATTTAACCAAAGGTTAGATAATGATTTGGTGTCTTCCTTCACTCATTACCTTTTTATAGCCAAAAGGAAAAGCTGTGAAGACATCTAGATAATCATTTACTCAAAGCTTACCTTAAAGAATATTTGAAGTGTTGGACTAATTTGGAGGATCTATTGTTTATTTCTGTCACCAAGGCAATAAGAGCCTAAGAGGTAAGGGTATTTAAGAGAGTTCGCTCCACCCTCCATCTGGGGAATTTTCAATGGAGGAATCCATTTGAAAGTTATTCACTTAAACTTGCTAAAATCCTCAATAATAATTTAAGTCTAAAATTTACCTCACATTGTAAAGTATAGACCCAAATGTCTTAAACCGTATTGGTAGGACTAGGCTTTACCAGACTGACCAATACCAATTTGTCCCTAAATCGTACTATTGACAATGGTTTGACTTTTCTGAGTCATAAGACGCAGCGACCCTTAGGCGTGGTCTTATAACTTAGTGGCAAAGATTGGGTGTCCACAAGGACTAGCATAAGCTATGGCATGTTTGATTGCCCAACCCAATGATCAAGGAATTGTGATTTATATCATAAATTGGTTGGGAACTTACCTAATTATCGTATTTTATAACGACCGGCCCTAGTCGGAGTTATGAAATGATGATAATGGGATCCTTGCCCACAAGAAATCCATCATATTGGGGTTGATGCGATTTGCTTAAAATTTTAAAATAATTGAGTGGGAGTAATTTTATAATATTAAAATCCCATGTTATTATGAAACATTAATGGAAACATATTCCTAATTTTAATATTTTCACTTAACAGGTGGGTTAAAATATTTCACAAACATTCAAATGGCAAAAAGAGTATCACTTCGTTCCATCATTGATGAGCATAAGCTCAAAGGGGACACCTACAATGACTGGTTTAGAAATTTTAAAATTGTTTTACGACAAGAAAAGATTTTTTATGTTCTTGAAAGACCATTTCCCCCTGAACCCGCAGAAGATGCTGACCAAGATACATTTGATGCTTGGAAGAAACACGTCGATGATGATGAGCAAGCAGTTTGCATAATGCTTGGCTCTATGTCGGACGAACTTCAGAAAGCTCACGAAGATATGGATGCTCAAACCATCATCTTTCACTTGAAGAAGTTGTATGGAACTTCCGTTCATACCGTGAGATTCCAAGTGTCATGTGCCTTATTCCAAACAAGGTATAAGGAAGGATATGTTAGTGGACATGTGCTTGAGATGATTGGCCACATTGAAAAATTGGCCAACCTCGGGTTCATCATGGATCATGAGATAGGTCACGATCTAATTCTTCAGTCCTTACCAAAAGAATTCTCTAACTTTATTATGCAGTTTCATCTGTCTGATAAAAAAACTACTTTAGCAGAATTACATAATCTGATAAAGCAAGCAGAGAAGGACTTGAAACCGGAGCTTAAAACCTCCGTCATGCTTACGGGTACGGACCAGAAGCCACGAGGCCTAAAGAAAAATAAGGGCAAGGCCAAGGCTCCAGATCACCTAAAGCCCAATGGTAAGGTGGAGAAGAAAAAAGGGAAATGGGAAATATTTCTTTTGTGGAAAGAAGGGTCATTGGAAGAAAGACTGCAGATCCTTGAAAACCAAGAAAGCTAGGGAAGCCCAAGAGGCCAAGAAGCCCAATGCTTCAGGTATGTTGTATATGATTGAACTATATTCTCAAAAATCTGAACTTTTTACTTGGGTGCTTGACACCGGTTGTGGGACTCACTTGTGTAACAATGTGCAGGGCCTGAGAAACAGTAGGAGACTCCGTCATGGGGAGGTTGACTTACGCATGGGTAATGGAGCAAAACTGGCTGCATTATGCCTGTGGACTTATTCATTAGTTTTGCCAAATGGTTTAGTTTTAGACTTAGAAGATTGTGTTTATGTACATTCTCTAGTAAAAATCATCATTTCAATTTCTTCTTTATGTAATAAAGGCTTTTCATGCCTAATAAGTTGTAATGAATGTTCTATTTATTTCAATGAAATAAAATATGGAGATGGTATTTTGAATAATGGTATCTATGTCTTACAAACTAACAAAGAATGTTCAACCTCTAATATATACAACGTTAACTCGAATAATCTCAATGAATCACTTCTATGGCACAGTCGCTTGGGTCATATCAATGAAACAAGATTAACTAAGCTATATAAGGATGGGTATTTCAAACCCTTCAAATATAAACCTTATGGAACTTATGAGTCTTGTTTACTTGGTAAAATGACCAAATTACCCTTCAAAGGTAAATGACAACGTGCAGCGGAGACATTAGAACTCATACACTCTGATGTATGCGGACCAATGTCAGTCACCGCTAGAGGTGGATTCCCCTACTTCATTACCTTTATCGATGATCATTCACGATATGGGTATGTGTACCTTATGCGGTACAAATCTGAAGCCTTTGCGAAATTCAAAGACTTCAAGGCTGAAGTAGAAAACCAGCTTAATAAAAGTATTAAGTCACTAAGGTCTGACAGAGGTGGTGAATACTTAAGCAACGAATTTCAAGATTACTTGAGAGAAAATGACATTGTTTCCCAGTGGACTCCTCCGGGAACTCCACAGCATAATGGGGTCTCCGAAAGGAGAAATCGATATTATTAGATATGGTCCGATCAATGATGCCAGACACGAATCTACCTCTTTCATTTTGGGGTCTTGCTTTAGAAACTGCAACACTACTACTAAACCAAGTTCCTTCCAAGACTGTTAGTCAAACATCATATGAGTTATGGTATGGGAAACGTCCTAGTCTTAGTTATCTAAGAATTTGGGGATGTGACGCATATGTCAAGCTCACACAAACTAACAAATTGGATGATAGGACAGTTAAATGTAAGTTTGTAGGATATGCCTTGAACTCAAGAGCATACGTGTTCTACGTCCCAAATGAACAAAGAACATTTGTCTCACAAAATGCTAAATTTATAGAGAATGAATTCCTTCTCAAGAAATATAGTGGGAGTAGACTTGACCTCGATGAGGTACGAGAAGAACAAACTAACATAGAACTAAACCCCAGGCCCCTCAAAAGGGCAGCGACGAAACAACCACAAGGTTATGAACTTAGAAGGTCTGGTAGGGAAAGACATGAGCCTGAAAGATATGGTTTCCATATTGATGAGGAACGTGATCAGGTCATTGATAATGACAATCCCACCAGTTATGACGAAGTAATGCGTGGCATTGATTCAGTCAAGTGGCTTGAGGCCATGAAATCCGAAATAGACTCTATGTATCAGAATCAAGTCTGGGACTTGGTAGATGCATCTGAAGGGATAAAACCCATAGGCTGCAAGTGGATTTACAAGCGTAAAACTAATGCAGAAGGAAACATCCACACCTATAAGGCTAGGTTGGTGGCGAAAGGTTATAGACAAATCCAACGAATTGACTATGACGAAACCTTCTCACATGTTGCAATGATAAAGTCCATTCGAATTTTACTGGCACTAGCTGCACACTTTGATTATGAGATTTGACAAATGGATGTTAAAACAGCTTTCCTTAATGGGGACCTCGTAGAGGAAGTCTATATGACACAACCTGAGGGGTTTGCATCTAAGGATGATCATAATAAAGTATGCAAGCTTAAACGATCCATTTATGGACTCAAGCAAGCCTCCCGAAGTTGGAATATACGATTTGATGAGACAATCAAAGAATTTGACTTCATCAAAAATGTAGACGAGCCTTGTGTTTATAGGAAAAGTAGTGGGAGTGCTGTTGTATTTCTTGTATTATATGTCGATGACATATTAATCATCGGGAATGATATTCCCATGATGCAAGCCACCAAGCAATGGTTATCTAAGAATTTCTCCATGAAAGATTTGGGTGAAGCAGCCTACATCCTCGGCATTAAGATCTACCGTAATAGATCTAAGAGGTTGTTAGGACTTTCTCAATCTACGTACATAGATAAAGTTTTGAAAAGGTTCAAAATGGAAGATTCCAAAAAAGGTAATTTACCTACTTGTCATGGAATCAAATTATCTAAGGAGCTATGTCCACATACTCCTTCAGATAGAGAACGTATGAGTAGGATCCCTTATGCTTCAGCAATAGGATCGATCATGTACGCCTTGCTATATACAAGACCTGATGTCTCTTATGCTCTTAGCTTAACGAGCAGGTATCAGGAAAATCCTGGTGAGCAACACTGGGCAGCTGTCAAAACAATCCTCAAGTATCTGAGAAGAACTAAGGATGTGTTTTTGACATACGAAGATTTTTCTGAGATGAAAGTCATTGGTTACTGTGATGCGAGCTTTCTAACCGATAGGGATGACAGTAGATCGCAAACAGAATATCTGTTTACTTTAAATGACGGTGCTGTAAGTTGGAAAAGCTCAAAACAGTCAACTACAGCGGACTCCACCACTGAAGCCGAGTAAATTGCAGCATCTGAGGTAGCTAAAGAAGCGTCTGGATAAAGAAGTTCATCACGGAGCTGGAAGTGCTTCCTGCGATAAAGAATGGCGTCATGATGTACTATGACAACACGGGCGCCATTGCTCAATCAAATGAACCAAGGTCCCACCAGAAATCCAAATATGTACTCAGGCGATTTCATCTCATCAAGGAGATTGTTGAGAGAAAAGAAGTTATTATAGAGAAAATACCCACAGAAGATAATCTTGCAGATTCTCTGACTAAAGGGCTGACTCAAAAAAAGCATGATAGGCACACCCAAGAGTATGATGTCCAGATTCATACTAGTTGGCTATAGTGCAAGTGGGAGATTGTTAGGGATATGCCATATACCCAACTTGTGGATGGGCTATATGTACATGTATTTGTAATATTTTCATTAATTAATAAAATGACAATCTTTATTATACGTGTCTTACATAACTTATATGAATCATCAACACTGTAATAAAGCCCTTGGAGTAATAAGACGATGGCTTCCACGCCTTATGAGAATCATTACTCCTAAATGTTCATAGTCATAGTTTTGTGAATAATCTGGGCGTTCACAAAGCGGAGAGACTGGCATGATGGTATGATCCGCCCTTAAGTGGGGTAGCCGATCTCATAGGCTACTAGCGGAGATCCGTTCGTTTGGTGTATCACATGGATGCATGAGTTGCTCGTGTCCATCGAACTGACCGCCGAAAGTTTTCATATGGAGTGTTTATCCCATGTGTCTGTGAGAACTTTCATGTATCGATTATATGACTAGTCCTTAGACTTGAGGTCTTTACAATCGTATGTGTGGATCAAATAACTTTGACATTCTCCTTCTCCGGTTCAAAAGATCCGGTCATAAGGGTATGATTGGGTCATTTGTTGAAACACATGAAGTTTGTAAAGATACAACAGAGAATCGTCACTCTCTCGGATAATATTTTCTTATAAGAGTAGTATTCCAATTCGTGGGTTGATATGTGTGATCAGTGCTTGAGACTGTGGCCACAGCGGAAGAATCATGTGAGATTCTTTGTTGTATCTTTACAAATACAAATATAACAACATATATGATTGCTGTAGGAATTGTTCATAAATGGTTCAATGTGTTTAATTATTGAACAGATCATTTATGAGGTTCCATAGTGGCTTAGGGATTGGTAAAGGACGATGGGGGCACTTTAGGAAAACAAATAACAAAAAAAATTTTTACTATTCATATGAATAATATTTTTTTTTGTTATTTGTTTTGAATTCTAATTCGGCCCAAACTCTTATTAGAGTTTTATAATCTCATTAAACCACTAAATTAAGATCCAATGGCTAAGATTAAATTAGCTTTTATCCCACATCGGATTCTTAATTAATTTTGATGTCTTTGGAGCACTATATAAACCCAAAGAATTCTTCACAAATTTTTACACCAAATCTTTTATATCTTGGGTTTATATAAGTGAGCAACTCTAAATTTTAAGAGTAAGCCACTGATTTTGAGGATCCTTAAGTCTAATTGACTAGAGGAACCTCGAGTTAAAAATTTTGAGGTATTTGCCTAGGCTAGCACCAAGGGCAAAATACCCGTGCACTCAAGGCATAGTCTTGTCGTTGAGTTTTGGCTTTGGTGTGTGCATCTTTGGAGGCCACACACTTGGGTGGCTCTTTGGAACTTGGAAGAGCTTGCTGAGTTCGAGAAAAGCTTGTATATTGGAGGGAGGACTGGAGGAGTCTACGGTTCAAGTATGTATTTTTCTTTCTTTATTTTATTTAGAGTTCTTATGATAGTTAGCATGTTTAGGTTTATGTTCTTTGCATGTTTTATGAGTTTTATGCTTAGAATATATAGTAACATGCCTAGGCTTGTAGAATAATCAAAACAAATGGGACTTGGGCAAAAGGGAAAGCGGCATAATAATTTTAATTTTCCGCTGCGCAATCGCGGCCGCTTCCCAACAAAAGAAGAGCTCCAAGCCTTTTCTTTGTGTTCCAAACTCAAGGATTGGTTTCCCTAACACATTGAATGACTCATTGAATGTGCTAGCAAGAAGAAATTTTGAAGCAACATTTCTTAGCAAGAGAGAGAGGTTCACGACAATTTGGTATGTGAGAGGGAGAAAGTTGATTTTTTTTTTTTGTGTTGAGTAATTGATTTCTAAAATTCAATTACCATTTACCAAAAATCAAGTTGGTAAAATGTCATTCCAAAAATGACAAAGAGTGTTTGACTTTGGTTGAGTGAAAAACAAGCAAGCTTAGATTTACACTTAACCATTAACCACTTCCATCACTAGTCAAACTAGTGATGTAAGTCAAGTGGGTCCCACCACTTGTAAATTCCGAATTTAAGTCCAACAATCTAACACACGACTTCGCTCTGGCTCGGGTTCGTTTAATTCCGAATTAACGAATTTACCGTTGCGACATAATTAAATATAATTTAATTAAATAATTATGCCTAGCAAAATTATTATTAAAGTCGCTTACGAATTAATTCTAAATTAATTCATTTGCCCGAATTAAAATCAAATTTTAATTCCGCTTTGAATTTTGATTTCAATTAATACATCGAAATATTATTTAATCGATTAATTTCAAATTAATCGTTTTCTCTCTTCTAATCGAATTTTATCTCAGATAAATTCTTGCCGTAATTAATCCAAGATTAATTTTTCTCTCTTAATTAATCCCAGATTAATTCTGTTTGAGTCAAACGTCATAGGTTAATCTTTGGGAAATGACCCATGAGATCCCTGGATTTATTGGCAGTAAATCCGGTCATCGGACTATCCGAACACGTGCGTACCCGGTACCACGTTCTTATCGATTTACAAGACATGGTTGGCTTCTAGCAAAGCACCGTGCCTACCCAATTCTCTAGAAATATTCTTTTAAGGAATACATAATCTATACCAGGCGTAGTATACTAAGTATTGCGTACTGCGATCCAACATCGAATGTCACATGCTAGGTCTGGGGCTGAAATTGTGTCTGCCCCGTACGAAGCATATATCGGATAACTAGCAACTAGTCTCTTTAATCAGATAATCATGACCTTGTCATATTATCCCGATAGTTGCAACATATTAGAGTACCAGTTCTGTATCCCTACGTGATCATCATCTCCATATGACTGAAGTGACACTTCCTTCTTGACATCACACCCAATACACTACGATTCTCAATAAACCCATAAGAGGCGTACACAGAACCTGTTAAAGTCTCGGACGACCAAAACCAAAGCATATTGATTGTCGCAAGTGTTAGCGATGCAAGTCTCAGGTTAAGACCAAATACATCTACCCTGATTCGGATTCCTATAGACACATAGCCATACTACCAATGAGATTCCGAGGGGTCTATCCAGAGCGAAGCTGTTCCCGTACCATCGGTAAACAGAACCTCCTATTACACTTGCATGAGTATCCAATACCCAAATATATGAGAACTATGCAGTTATGCTTCCATAACGCGCACAAGTGTAATACTAGCCTATTCCGCATTATCGATGTCCAGTCTCAATAATACTACGACTATGGATATTTAATGATTAAACCTTTTGTGGATTGAAACTGTCTCATATCTTTTTAATCTAGAACTAATCATAAGGACTTTTATCATTTATATATTCAAGTAATCTAATTACAAAATGATAAAATAGCAATTTCCTTTGTCACATAGTTAATTTGTATAAAAATCACAATGTCTTTTACAAATAATGATGCTATGGGTCATAATTGTCCAACAATCTCCCACTTGGCCTATAGCCAATCACTCAAGTATCTAACACCTGGACTATGTACATGTCACTCAAACTTTTACTGAGAAATAGCCTTCGTCAGCGGATCTGCAATGTTGTCTTCTGATGCGACCTTCTCGATCTTCACATCGCCACGATGTATGATCTTACGAATCAGATGGAAACGTCGAAGTACATGCTTGGATCGTTGATGAGACCGCGGTTTCTTAGCCTGCGCTATAGCCCCGTTATTGTCACAATATAAAGGAACGGGCTCAGCTGCTAACGGAACTACTCCTAATCCAATTAGGAATTTACGGATCCAAACTGCCTCTTTTGCTGCCTCAGCTGCAGCGATATATTCCGCTTATGTTGTTGAATCGGCAACAGTCTCTTGCTTGGAAGATTTCCAGCTCACTGCTCCGTTGTTCAAACAAAATATATACCCGAATTGTGACTTACAGCCATCTTTATCGGTTTGGAAACTTGCATCGGTAAACCCAGTTACCTCAAGTTCTCCATCTCTATAGACTAAGAAAGCATCCTTAGTTCGTTTAAGATACTTAAGGATGTTCTTAACCGCAACCCAGTGACCATCACCTGGATCGGCTTGATAGCGACTACACATGCTCAAAGCATACGAGACATCAGGTCGCGTACATATCATGGCATACATGATCGATCCGACTGTAGAAGCGAACGGGATCCGACCCATGTTGTCTCTCTCATCATGAGTTTTAGGACACATGTCCTTAGATAGAGAGACGCCTTGTGACATTGGCAACAGTCCCCTCTTAGACTGATCAATGTTGAATCTCTTCAACACTTTGTCGATATACGAGCTCTGGGAGAGTCCAAGCATCTTTCTATATCTATCCTGGTAGATCCTTATTCCTAGAATAAAAGCTGCTTCTCCCAGATCTTTCATGGAGAATTTTAATGAAAGCCAAGCTTTCACCGATTGTAGCATGGGAATGTCATTGCCAATAAGCAATACATCATCTACATAAAGGACAATGAATGTCAGTGCGCTCTTACTAACCTTCTTATATACTTGAGGATCATCCTCGTTTTAAACAAAATCATATTCCTTTTATGATCTCATCAAAACATTGGTTCCAAGATCGCGATGCTTGCTTCAATCCATAAATGGATCGATTTAACTTGCAAACCTTGTTTGCATGTTTTGGTAAGACAAAACCGTCATGTTGTTGCATATAAACATCCTCCAAAAGGTTTCCATTAAGGAAAGCGGTTTTGACGTCCATCTGTCATATTTCATAATCGAAATATGCAGCAATAACAAGCATTATCCGAATGGATTTAATCATGGCAACAAGTGAAAACATTTCGTCGTAATCGACACCATGTCGTTGATGATACCCTTTCGTTACAAGCCTACCTTTGTACGTTTGTATGTTGCCATCCATGTCCGCCTTCTTCTTGAAGACCCATTTACAACCAATAGACTTTACGCCTTCTGGTGCATCAAGCAGTGTCCAAACTTGGTTGGTATATATGGAATCCATTTCGGACTTCATGGCTTCTTGCCATAAAGCGGAGTCGATATCTTGTATCACTTCCTCATACATAACCGGCTCATTATCCTCAATAAGATTAATATCTACGTGATGTGAGATCAGAAACCCATACCTCTCAGGTTATTTTCTGACTCTCTCCGACCTATGTGGTTCTTGTGTATTAGAAGATTGTGATACAGTCTCATCCCTGATGAACTGTTCGTGTTCCGTTTGGGAGTCGGTGCCAGGAACAATATCACTCCGATTTTCATCGAGTTCTACTTTCCTCCCACTTACCACTGCATTTAGGAATTCCTTTTCGAGGAAAACCGCATGTAGAGCAACAAATACCTTGTTCTCTTGTGGGTGGTAGAAGTAATATCCTTTGGTTTCCCTAGGATAACCTACAAATATGCACTTATCAGATTTGGGTTCTAGTTTGGTACCACCCAAACGTTTAACGTATGCCCATCATCCCCAAATCTTCAGGAATGAGAAACCCGGTTTCTTTCATGTCCATATTTCATATGGAGTCTGTTCAACAGACTTTGACGGAACCTTATTCAAAATAAGTATTGCATTGTTCAACGAATATCCCCAGAAGGAAATTGGTAGCTCAATGCAACTCATCATCTACCTTACTATATCCAACAAAGTTCGGTTTCTCCGTTCGGACACACCGTTTAATTGAGGTGTTCCGGGAGGAGTCCACTGTGAAAGAATACCATACTCTTTCAAGTAATCAAGAAACTCATTACTTAAGTATTCTCCACCACGGTCCGACCGTAATGTTTTAATACTTTTGCCGGTCTGTTTTTCTACTTCGTGTCGAAACTCTTTGAATTTCTCAAAGGTTTCTGACTTGTGTCTCATAAGATACACATAACCATAACGCGATGCATCATCCGTAAAAGTTACGAAGTATTCATATCCACCTCTAGCTTGGCTAGACATGGGCTCGCATACGTCACTATGAACGAGGGCTAACAGTTCGGTGGCACGTGCACATTTACCGCTAAAAGGTGTTTTAGGCATTTTGCCTAATAAACAAGATTCACAGACGTCATATGAATTTGGATCAAATCCGTCCAAGTATCCACTCTTCGAAAGTGTGGATATACGAGTCTTGTTATTATGTCCCAGACGACAATGCCACATATAAGTTTCATATTTGTTACTTAATTTAAGCCTTTTGTTTGTCATGTTATATGTTTGAGATTGATTTATATTCAAAATATAAAGACCATTATTAACATCAGCACTGCATATCTCAAAATCATTTTCATAAACAAAACACCATGTGTTTCTGAATATAAAAGTATACCCACATTGGGTTAAACAAGATACATATATAATGTTTCTAGCCAGACTAGGTATATAATAACAGTTTGATAAATTAAGTACATGCCCCGATGGCAGTTCCAAAATGTAGGTCCCAACAGCCAAAACGATGACTCTAGTCTCATTTCCAACTCGGAGGTCGATATCTCCTGAAGCCAGTCTCCTGCTAATCTGTAGATCCTGCACATCAGTACATATATGAGTACCACAACCAGAATCAAAAATCCAATTTTTAAAACTAGAAGTAGACATGTTTATTTCTATAATAAACATACCTGAAGCCGGTGCCTTGCCCGCCTTCACTTCCTTCATGTGCGCCTTGTACTCACGGCAGTCACGCTTCTAGTGACCCGTTTGCCACACTGCATGCAGACATCTTGGGATTTGTCCTTTATTTTCCCTGAAGACTTTGATGATTTGGCATTGCCCTTTCTTTTCTTCTTCTTCTTCACACCTCCAGTAGCCTTTGGCCAAGCCTTGGTAGACTGAGATGTCGAAGCGAAGTGCGCCTCGCGCTTCTTGCCCTTTAAAAGATTTTTTTCTGCCTCTTTCAGCATTGCCATCAACTCTCCAATAGTATTTTTTGGTTCATCATATTGTAGTTCATGATGAACCCGCCCCAGCTGTCAGGTAGAGACTATAAGATCAAATCTATAGAAGTCTCAGCCTCGAAGACTATGCCCAGCTGTCCCAACTGTTCGATGTCAGCAATCATCTGCGACACATGGTGCTCGACAGATGTACCTTCTGACATACGAGAGCGAAAGAGCTTCTTCTGTAATTCGTACCTCTGCGATCTTAGGTTAGATCGGTGAAGGTCCCTCAATTTCAACATCATTTCATAGGGATCCAATCCCTTGTTTTGACGACGAAATTGTGGGGTCATTGCAGTAAGCATGACGGATTGAGCAGTTGAGTTGTCATCGCTATGAGTCTTCCAAAGCTCAAGCTCAAGCGGCTGTTCAATTCCGTGCTTAGGCCCGAGAGGTCTCTCTATTGTATAGAGCATCTTCTCACCCCCAGGACAATCCTGAGGTTCATATCACAGTCAGGAAAGTTCGTACCATTAAAGACATTTTCGCCCATGATAATGTCCCTAACGTTGATCTTTCCGGCCATCTTAATTGCAATAGTCTAACTATTCAATTAACGATTTTGGGTACAGTCCAACTTTTACAAAAAAATAATAAAATATTAGTCCAACTAATATAAATATATAAAATGACGAAAATAATTTGAAAGCGCGTATTTGGCAAGTATTTGACGAAATTGCAAATTCAATACTGCCCTCCCACTATTTTTCTGCGAGCCTTTAACCATCTGTTGAGTACTCGGGAAACCTAGTTTCCTAGTGGGCTAGGATCCCGTTAAATAACACACAACCTTGACTTTGGCCAACAAGCTGTATGATATTTAACTAGGTAGATCTCTAAGATCAATTGGATCTCATCCAATTCCTAGATCCGGTATGTGGACCTCCAAGTCTGAAACATATATACAATATATATGTTAATATATCCAATATATTTCCTAACATTTTCCTCTGAATCAACTAAGCCTTGACTTTGGCTCAACAAGCTTAATGATTCCAGTTAAGCGGGACCCATTGACAGTGGGAAAGCTTCGTAATCTATGTCGATGAACAAGAAATGACCTTGACTTGGGCCAACAAGTACAACTGCCCAAGACATGCGATATATAAAAAAGCCTTCGTGGTTCAAACACATCCGCGATGGACATTGATCTTGACTTTGGCCAACAAACCAATGCCAATCTTGGATCTTGAGAGAGAACCACTCAATGGAAGGAATTCGCTTAATATTTGTTTGAGGGTTTTTCGCGTAAATTGGCAACCAATTTATTATCTTTGATTAGGTCTCATCATACACCCTTAATCATGCATTCTAAAAGCATAATAAGGCGCGAAATAAATAATAATGATATGCGGATAAATATTCAACAAATTGTTCCTAAAACAAATCTCTCCATTTCCTCTCCCGGCTAGCATTATTCTAACTTCTACCCAATTACATAATACAATAAAGAAACCTCATTAACATTGAGGGGAATTGGTGAGAAGAGAAATACAAAGAGTCAAGAGATATAAGGCTGGACATGCAGGTCTAATTTAATAAATTCTAAATTTATTACAACAATTTCCAAAATTGCCCTCACCCTTCTAATATCCATCCGATATACATTATTCATACAATACATCATGTATTCACATAAAGCATGTTATTCAATCAATCTAATCTAATTAATTAATCTTTGAATTAATGATTATCCAATGTTCAAACAACGATTTGATTTGCGCGAGTCCAACTCGTTTAAGAATTAGTACTCAAAGTACATATTCTTGAATTATATCAACTACAATTTTAAATCCAATTTAATTTGTATTCAATACTAATTCTAATTTAATTCCAAATTAAATAATTACACTTATTTTAGTGCCTTTTAGATTTAGATTCTAAATCTAATCTTTATGGGTCTCAAATGCCCAATTAACATCCAATGTCAATTTAATTAAAGTCCAATGGGATTTTAATTAATTCTTAAGATATGGACTTTGGCCAATATGGATCAAACCCAAATGCCAAGGCCCAATTTAGGAATTACCCTATTTGCCATAAAATTAATGTTGGCCCATTAGGCCAATTAAATAATTAAAGGCCCAATTATTATATTTGGACTTTATGGAATGGTTTTAGGCCCAATTTGGATCAAATCCAATTGTCCTAAACCAACTTGGCCCAACCAAGCCCATTAAGCCCAAATACAACAATATTAGCCCAATTCAAAATTAAAGACTAATTTATTTAATTACAATATTCCAAATATCACAATTATTTTAATTAAAGTGTAATTACCATAATCAATTAATTAATCCAATGTTTCCAAAACATCAATTAAACTAATTAATCATGCTTAAATTAATCAACTTATGTCCAACACAAATTGAAGCAAAATCAATCAATTTCATGCTTCTCAAGTCACGACAATATACATAATTTATATCCAATTTTGATTTCAATCTAATTAAATCAACAATCAATATACACATCATGCTTTAAACACATCCAATTGTCTAAAATCAAAAAATCACCATGATCTATACTAGAGTTCATATTCGACATTCTCAAGGAATTTAGAGAAAAATTATCCAATCAATTTTTCTCAAATTTTAAGATGCATAAATCTAATTCATCATCATCCAAGCTCATCCAAACAATCAATTTGAAGAAATCATGCTTAAAACATAAAAACCCAAAATTAAAGTATATAAACCCTAAACTCATTTCATGCTTAGAAAAGGCTCTGATACCATTGTTGGGTTCCTAGAACATGCCAAGGATCTTCTAAGTCATGATTTCATGTGAATACTCAAAGAGGTTGCGGAAAAAACTTACATTGATCGGTTTCGTTGGATGTTGAAAGTTCAAAACTTTTGATGAAGAAGAAGAGCTCCAAGCCTTTTTTTTGTGTTCCAAACTCAAGGATTGGTTTCCCTAACACCTTGAATGACTCATTGAATGTGGTAGAAAGAAGAAATTTTGAAGAAAAATTTCTAAGCAAGAGGGAGAGGTTCACGGCAATTTGGTGTGTGAGAGGGAGATAGTTGATTTTTTTTTTTTTTGTGTTGTGTAATTGATTTCCAAAATTCAATTACCATTTACCAAAAATCAAGTTGGTAAAATGTCATTCCAAAAATGACAAAGAGTGTTGGACTTTGGTTGAGTGAAAAACAAGCAAGCTTAGATTTACACTTAACCTTTAACCACTTCCATCACTAGTCAAACTAGTGATGTAAGTCAAGTGGGTCCCATCACTTGTAAATTTCGAATTTAAGTCTAACAATCTAACACGCGACTTCGCTCTGGCTTGGGTTCGTTTAATTCCGAATTAACGAATTTACCATTGCGACATAATTAAATATAATTTAATTAAATAATTATGCCTAGCAAAATTATTATTAAAGTCGCTTACGAATTAATTCTAAATTAATTCGTTTGCCCGAATTAAAATCAATTTTAATTCCGCTTTGAATTTTGATTTCAATTAATACATCGAATATATTATTTAATCGATTAATTTCAAATTAATCGTTCTCTCTCTTCTAATCGAATTTTATCTCAGATAAATTCTTGCCGTAATTAATCCAAGATTAATTTTCTTGACATCACACCCAATACACTACGATTCTCAATAAACCCAGAGGAGGCGTACACAAAACCTGTTAAAGTCCCCGACAACCAAAACCAAAGCGTATTGATCGACGCAAGTATTAGCGATGCAAGTATCAGGTTAAGACCAAATACATCTACCCTGATTTAGATTCCCATAAAAACATAGTCATACTACCAATGGGATTCCGAGGGGTCTATCCAGAGCGAAGCTGTTCCCGTACCATTGGTAAACAGAACCTTCTATTACACTTGCATGAGTATCCAATACCCAAATATATGAGAACTATGTTGGTACACTTCCATAACGCGTACAAGTGTAATATTACCCTATTCCGCATTATCGATGTCCAGTCTCGATAATACTACGACTAAGGATATTTAATGATTAAACCTTTCGTTGATTGATACTGTCTCATATCTTATTAATCTAGAACTAATCATAATGACTTTTATCATTTATATATTCAAGTAATCTAATTACAAAATGATAAAATAATAATTTCATTTGTCACATAGTTAATTTGTACAAAAACCACAATGTCTTTTACAAATAGTGATGCTATGGGTCATAATTGTCCAACATCAAATTCATAAGACTTTATCGTCGTATAAAATCTTATGTTCAAGATTGAGATGTTTGCTTGAGCTGATAGATCGACCTTTGCAGCTTGCAAAATTTTTACTATTGAACTTAAGCAATGAATCTCTAGGGTTGTAACATGTAGATGCTCTCATCAAGATTGTCGTTTAAGAATGCTATTTTGACATCTATTTTCTATATTTTATAGTCATAATGTACAGTAGTGGATAGAAGAGTGCGAACACATTTGAGCATAGCTTTTGGTGAGAAAGTCTCCTCATAGTCGATTCTCTCTTTCTAAGTATAACATTGGCCAATAGCCTAGCTTTGAAGGTCTAAACATTCTCATCTAGTCCTCTCTTCCTCTTATAAATCCACTTACAACCTATATATTTTATCCCATCAGGTTCATCTACAAGTTCCTAGACTGAGTTGGAGTACATTGACTCAATCTCGAGATTCATGGTTTTGAGCCATTCCTCTTTATCAGGATAATCCATTACACTACGATAGGTCAATAGTGTTGGGGCGGACGTGGAACCCCTAGGGTCGGATCATTGCCCCGCGCAACGGAAATGGGTCTAACCCATGGATATCAAGCATGAGTGTATTTTTAAATATTTTAATGGAATATTATATTTCATTAAGAGTGTATATGAAAATCCGGGGCTGAGGAAATAAAAAAATGGGAGAAAATAAGTTTTAACGCGCGCAGTGCTTGATGCGTGTGCTACAGTGCACGTGCGCACAATTTTTTTTTTTTAATTTCAAATTGTTTCTCAACTTTGCCTTCAACTCTCTTTCCAGAGAGCTGAAGGAATTATGATATTTTACACTAATTCATTTCGATCTTCCCTAAACACTTCAAAAATACCCAAAATTAATTTTTAACATCAAAACCAACATCAACCATGTTATAGAACAAAAATAATTTTTTTCAAAATATCAAATATTTTTACAAAAACACAAATTTTTTCTAAATACACACTTGTATAAATTTTGAATCCAAAACACAAACCAAATTAGAATCCCACAATGAAATGACTCATGAACAATTCTAGGTCACCCAAAAATGGTCAAGTGATTCTAGAATGGTTGTCTTAGCTCCAAGCTATTATCAAGAGTTCCAAACTCTAATTTTATGTCAATGTCTAACATAAACATTTTGACCCAATTACAAGCATATTGTGTTTATACTTCCGAAGCATTCTAACACAATTAATTAGCCTAATTTCAACTTTAAGCTATATTATTATACATCCAATACATAATTCATCACTATATGTCTCATTAATGAAAACTCACTAATGAAGAACATAACTTAGGAGATGATCAAACATTACCTAGTAAGCTTGATACGAAGATCCAATCTCCTTCTCCTTTGTTGAAATGGTTGGAGAACTTCGAAATTTTAGCAAGCTTGACTCAAAGATCCAAATCCAATGCTAGCAAGCTTCACTCCAAGATCCAATCTTAATTTCAAATTGTTGAAATGGTTAGAGATCTTCCAAAACTTCTCTAAACATTTCTCTAACTTAGGCTAACTTCTCTAGGAATTGCTTGTTTGAGCTTTCCTAAGCTCTATTAAAACCTTTACTCAAGCTTTCTATTTATAGCAAAACTTAGGCACTTTTTAATTAATAAAAATTCTAATCAACTTTTACGTAAGCTTAATCTAATTTGTCCAAATATATATATAATTAGGTGTGACTAATCATATTTGTCTACCATTTTGATTTAATCCAATTAAATCAAGCCAAATACACCTATAATTACATATTTATAATTACCAAAATATCCTCAAATGGTAGAGATATTTATGAATTTACAATTAAGCCTTTGTGTAATTTTTGATTAATCCAATCAATCCAATTAGTTCAAAGTAAATAATCAATGTTATCCAATAACACTTAATTATCTTAGTTGATAATTATAATATCGAATATTATTTATTATAAAAAATTATCGGCTACCCAAGTGCTCAACGAGTACACTTCATATTGTGGGACTCTCTAAGTCCACGAACGTTCATCATATAAGCCTGACTAATATGTACGTAATTCGGCCACCTCCGAATTCACGAAGAACACGAACGAATTTTCTGAACTATACAATTTGAGATTATCACATATATTTAACGATCCCTCCGTCATAGGCTATCTGAGTTATGCTTAGGAAATATAGAATACACCGTCAAGTTTCTGAGGCGCACATCTCATGTCAACATGTCCATGATTCTTTACAACTAATGTGATCCACCCTAGGTAATCGGCTTTGGCCAATGTCTTTCAGAATTGTGACTTACTCACATAGATACCTAAACCCCTTATGATACCCATACAGGCTGACAGATCCTATCTTGATATGCACTTGATTAGCGAGTGCATCGGTCCACACCCAACGAACATCTAGAAGCCAAACCATGTAATATTTCTGACATACATGGCATGTAATTGTGGAGGATTTCACATAAAATCAATGATATTCTATAATTAAAGGATCACATATGCTGCTCGACTCGAGTAGATTCCTATTGACGATGGTATATACTTCCAACTATTATGAATCACTTGTAAGTCTCAGTGGTGGAATCAGCTTTTGAGTCTTGCTTTGAACAACACCAACTAACCACACCACCATTAAGGGTAAATATGTATCTGGATGTAGAATTATATCATCTGGATCTCCATGGAATTCAGAGTCTGTATAACCCTTAACTTGTAGCTCATCTTCTCTATATATGAGAAATTTATCCTTGGTACCCTTAAGATATTTCAGGATATATTTCACGGCTGTCCAATGATCATTACCCGGATCAGATTGATATCGGTTAGTCACACTGACGTCGAAACTGATGTCAGGCCTCGTACATAGCATAACATACATAATGCTTCCAATACAAGAAGCATATGGTAAGTTAGTCATCCTAACTCTTTCTTCCTTAGTCCGAGGTGTCATTTTCTTCAAAAGATGTGTGTTGTATCGAAAAGGTACATTTTTTGCCTTACAATTGGAAAAATGTACATTTCTAACATCTTATCTATGTACGTCTATTGCGACAACCCTATAAGCTTCCTAACTCTATCTCGGTAGAGCCTTATACCTAGTATATAGGAAGCTTCACCCATGTCTTTCATTGAGAAATTCTTGCAAAGGTAGGCTTTCACACTTTGAATCAATCATATATCATTTCCAATGATAAAGATGTCATCTACATACAAAACTAGGAAAACTATCATGTTCCCACTCACTTTCTTATAAATACATGGTTCTTCCTCGTTCTTGATGAATTCAGATAATCTAATTATCTCATCAAAATAATGATTCCAGCTTCGGGATGTCTGTTTAAGTCCATAAATAAATTTCTGGAGCTTACAAACCAAGTTTGAAGTCCTACTGGATACGAAACCCTCAGGTTGTTTTATATAGATATCCTCATTGAGGAATCCATTTAGGAAAGTGGTTTTCACATCCATCTGCCATATCTCATAATCATAATATACATCAATGGCTAAAAGAATCTTAATGGATTTTAGCATGGCTACTGGTGAAAAAGTTTCCTCATAGTCAATCCCAGGACGTTGAGTGTAACCTTTCACTACCAGTCGGGTCTTAAAGGTTTCCATCAGACCCTCGCTTCCTTTTGTAAACCCATTTACAACCAATAGGTTTAAATCCTTCAGGAAGTTCAACTGAGTCCCAGACTTAATTTTCATGCATAGAATCCATCTCGAATTTCATGACTTCCTGCCATTTTCCAGAATTAATATCAAATATCGCTTCTTTATGCGTAGTCAGATCTATTTCCTCCAAGAGGAGAACATCAATGCTCGCATCAGATGTTAAAAATAATCTCTCATGAGGCTTTGATATTCTATTCGAGTTACGTGGAACATGTGTTGTAGATCTTTCACCTTGGATCTTTTGTTCCATCTCAAGTTCTTTACTATTGGGATTAACTCATCAAGTTCAATCGTTCTACAATTCCCACTATTTCTCAAAAATTCCTTTTCAAGAAAAGTAGCAAAACGAACAACAAATATATTTCATTGCTCAGAATCGTAGAATTGATATCCCAAAGATTTTTCAGGATATCGAACGAACCTATATTTATACCCCTGGGTGCTAGTTTATCCCGATGTGCAACTCTAACGTATGCAGGACAACTCCAAATCTTTAAGTATCTAAGACTTGGATTTCTATCGAACCATATCTGATACGGGGTCGTAGAAATAGCTTTTGGTGGAACCCTATTAAATATGTGGGTAGCAGTAAGTAAAGCATAACCCCAAGGTAATAAGGAAGATCTGTATAGCTCATCATGGATCGCACCATATCCAATAAAGTATAATTTCTTTGCTCAGACACACCATTGTGTTGAGGTGTTCCTGGTGGGCTATATTGGGTGAGAATTCCATTCTCTCTTAAATAACTTCTGAATTCATCACTCATGTATTCACCACATCGATCTGATCGAAGACACTTGATGAATTTACCAGTTTGTTTTTCTACTCGTTTCGGAATATTTTGA
Source organism: Zanthoxylum bungeanum (assembly GCA_019454045.1). Lineage (NCBI taxonomy): Eukaryota > Viridiplantae > Streptophyta > Magnoliopsida > Sapindales > Rutaceae > Zanthoxylum > Zanthoxylum bungeanum. The sequence continues at coordinate 10,578 of SKCR01043437.1, read as the reverse complement.
ACTTGTCAAATATTTCTGATTTATGTCTCATTAAATAGACATATCCATATATAGACTTATCATCCGTGAAAGTCACGAAGTATGTTGAACCATCATGAACGTCTTGATTTAATGGACCACACACATCCCCGTTTATTAGTTCTAATAAATCTTCAGCATGAGGTCCAACACTAAGAAATAAGGCCTTTGTTATCTTCCCTGAGATATATGACTCACAAATCAGATAAAGATCTAAAGTAAGATTTTCAATCAATCAATCCTTAACCAATTTTGATAGACGTCTAACACATATGTGGCCCAATCTCATATACCATAATTCAGTATTATTTAATTCAGATATTCTACTTGTATTTTCCTCTACATTAAAGACATCTCTATATGTTTCCAAAATATAGTGACTGTTAGATAAAGAACATTCACATATCAAATTTTAATATTTATCATATAAATATAAAGTTTCATCCTTAATATTTATTTTATATTCCTCTTTATCTAATATCAGTAGTGATATTATTTGTCTGATTAGGAAGGGTACATAATAACAGTCATGTAAATCTAATTTACATTCATTAGGGAGATCTAGAACAATCGTTCCTATGGCATTGAAATCCAATGTCTCGCCATTGCAAACTCTAAGCTGGATCTCCATTTTGTTTAACATTCTTTTAACCCTTATGACATGCATGGAGTTGCAAATATGACTAGGACTATCGGTGTCTAACACCCATCCAATATTTGCATCTAAGGCTAATGAGATGTCAATAATAGAAAAATACAAAACGTACCTGAGGGCCCAGCCTTTCCTTTCAGTTCTGGATAGTCCTTCTTATAGTGTCCAGACTTCTTACAGTGTAGACATTCATCACGAGCTACATGCGGTCTTGCAGTTTTGCGTTTCTTGGAGTTTTTCTTGGAAATCTTCTTCTTTCCCATTTTGATTTTCTTAGACTTCTTAGAGGTCTTTAAAGAGCTTGCTCCACCATGAAGAAAATATGATTGCCCTTCTTCAAGTCATGCCCAGCCGTGCGTAACGTTATGAAGTTCTTCATAGCTAGCTTGCATCGAATGCATATGGAAATTTAACACAAAGCCAGCGTAAGTACCAGACAAAAAAGACAGAATCAAATTACGGCCTAGTCGTTCATCAATCACAATGTCCTTTCATTCCAAATATTGGATCTTGTCGATCATGTTCAAAACATAAATGCTGACAGCTCTTTCATCGTTGAGTGTAGCATGAAATAATTCTTTAGACCTCCGATATATCTTGATTTCTTGATTTACCTCGAACAACTCATTGAGTGTTCTCATAATACTCCAAGCATCCGGTATCTCTATGTACTGTCTGAGCAAATCTGGAACCATCGATCCTAAAATATAGGATTTCACCCTAATATTATCATCCTTCCATTTTTCAAAAATTTCTCGCTCTTCAGGAGCGAAGTCGAGATCGATTTCAATAGGCAACATATTGATAGATACATAGGTAAACTTTTCAAATTCTAAGACAAAAAAAATGTTCATTTCCTATTCGAAATAGTTCTCAGTTTCCTTTTAGTTTATTGGAATCCAAGAGTTTAGTTAATAGATTTGCGACAACCATCTACAAGATAACAATTAAACACTAGCAGAATATTTTTCATTTCAAGATAAAAATACTAATTGATTATGAAATTTTAAATCTATTAGTGCCCTCCCACTACTTTACATAAATCATTAATCTCCCTTAATAGAAAAATAGAAATTTGACTATCAAAATTTCATAGCGGGAAGTGGATCCCATGACATTTACTCTAGCCTCACACTAGCGATGGTATTGGCCTTTATAAACTCATTAGGTAGACCTCCAAGGTCAATCACATTCATGTGACTCATAGTTTGGTCCTGAGCCGTTTCTTATCCTCACAATAATGACAGTATTGGATTAAGATGTATTCCAGGTATATACTTGTCAATGTGCACTAATGAGCTTCGTATGTACACCCTCACAATAATGACGGTATTGGGTGACTGCGTTAACTCTTCCCGCTACATCTAATATTTTACCAGAGCGACCTAAGTTTCGAGCACTTATACCCTCACAATAATGACGGTCTTAGGCATAAGTAGTAAGAACTCATTCATCTCCGTATTGACAAGACAGACCATCCAATAATGTTGCAACATTACTACTACTATTACTTAAATAAAGTAATCACCTAATCACATGAGGTTTATGACAATCAAGTCATTAATATGCTCGGGTCAAAATTAAAATTTTAATTTAAAACAAGCAATGCATATCCAATATGACTTATGCATAATTAAATTAAAATTACCGGGCATAGATTCAAAAAACATGTGTTGTATGGTAAAGACCTACTCGGATACCTACTCTAATTAAATGTTACAACGGAAATGAGTCTAACCCTTGGATATCAAGCACATATGTATTTTTAAATATTTTAATGGAATACTATATTTCATTACCAGTGTATAGAAAAAAAAGGGGCTGAATTGGAGTCCGAAAACACAAAAATAGGAGAAAATAAGTTTTAGCGCGTGCAGTACATGACGTGCGCGCTACAATGCACACGCGTGCACTGTGCGCACAATTTTTTTATTTTTTATTTTTATTTCAAATTGTTTCTCAACTTTGCCTTCAGCTCTCTTTCTAGAGAGCTGGAGGAATTAAAGTATTTCACCTTAATTCATTCTGATCTTCCCTAAACACTTCAAAAACACCCAAAATTAATTTTTAACATCAAAACCAACATCAAAACATGTTATGGAATAAAAATAAAGTTTTTCAAAATATCAAATATTTTTACAAAAATATTAATTTATTCTAAATACGCACTTGCATAAATTTTGAATCCAAAACACAAACAAAATTAGAATCTCACAATGAAATGAGTCATGAAAAATTCCAGGTCACCCAAAAGTGGTCAAGTGATTTTAGAATGGTAGTCTTAGCTCCAAGCTATTATCAAGGTTCCAAACTCTAGTTTTATACTTCCAAAGCATCCTAACACAATTAATTAGCCTAATTTCAACTTTAAGCTATATTATTATGCATCCAATACATAATTCATCACTATATGTCTCACTAATGAAGAACATAACTTAGGAGAAGATCAAACATTACCTATTAAGCTTGATACGAAGATCCAATCTCATTCTCCTTTGTTGAAATGGTTGGAGAATTTCCAAAGTTTAGCAAGCTTGACTCCAAGATCCAATCTTGATTCAAATGCTAGGAAGCTTCACTCCAAGATCCAATCTTGATTTCTCGTTGTTGAAATGGTTAGAGATATTCCAAAACTTCTCTAAACACTTCTCTAACTTAGGCTAACTTCTCAAGGAATTGCTTGTTTTAGCTTTCTTAAGTTTTATTAAAACCTTTCCTCAAGCTTGCTATTTATAGCAAAACTTAAAACAATTTTTAAATAATAAAAGTTATAATCAACTTTTATGTGGGCTTAATATAATTTGTCCAAATATGTATAATTAGGTGTGACTAATCACCTTTATCTACCACTTTGATGTAATCCAATTAAATCAAGCCAAATACACCTATAATTACATATTTATAATTACCAAAATATCCTCAAATGGTAGAGATATTTATGAATTTATAATTAAGCCATTGTGTAATTTTTGATTAATCCAATTAGGTCAAAGTAAATAATCAATGTTATCCAATAACAGTTAATTATCTTAGTTGATAATTATAATATCGAATATTATTTATTATCAAATATTATCGGCTACCCAAGTGTTCAACGAGTACACTTCATATTGTGGGACTCTCTAAGTCCAGACATGTTCGTCATATAAGCCTAGCTAATATGTACGCAATTCGGCTATCTCTGAATTCGCGAAGAACACGAACGACCTTTTTGAACTACACAAGTTGAGATCATCATAAATGTTTAACAATCCCTCCATCGTAAAGTTTCTGATGTGCTTATCTCATATCGACATGTCCACGATTCTTTACAACTAATGCGATCCACCATAGGTGATCAGTTTTGGACAAAGTCTTTAAGAATCGTGACTTACTCACATGGATACCTAAACCCCTTATGGTACACATACGTGTCGACAGATCCTATCTTGATACGCACTTGATTAACGAGTAAATCGGTCCACACCCAATAAATATCTAGAGGCCAAACTATGAAAGGTTTCTGACATACATGACATTTAAGTGTGGAGGATCTGACACAAAATCAATTCTATCATATAGTCAAAGGATCACATATGCTACTCGATTCGAGGAGATTTCTATTGACGGTGGTATGTACTTCCAACTAGTGTAATTCCAATATACGATATGTGCTAGTCTTCTAGGTTATAGGAATTCGACCGTATTCCAAAATCAATGACTAGAAATATTTATTTTAGTAATAGTTTATAATAGTAATACTATCCCAATGTCAGACCACCTAGTGTCCAATATTACTACAAGATTATTCTAAGGTCGATGTCATTCTTAGCATATTTATACATTAATCTAATATGCATAATGACATTACCATTAATAAGGTTTGAAATGAAAATATAGTTATTTTATTAATAAATAATAAAATATACAATACATTATTCGGATTGACGCTCTAAGAACCAACTTCAACAAATAGATCCTCTACACAGTCATTAGAGGTCTATATGTATATGGAATATCACATGCATGAACTATATGACCATGCTAGACATGTTAAATATCGGGGATGTTACATTATCCCCTCTTTAAATAGGATTCATCCCCGAATCCTAACCTGAGTTGTATTATTAATTATAAGCAATTAAGGTTATCTACAGAAGTTAGAAAACTTACTTGGAGCCGATGGAATTCGCTACAGTCACTGACACCTAGGACCTTGCTCTGATACTGATACCATCTATATCATATCATGGTTTCCCAGTTAGCGAGCAGCAGAAGACTGCATGGCCATCTCCATAAGCCTCATGACTGACACACACACTACATGACTGACACGTACATTATATGACTACTCATTGCTTATGCAAGCCCTAATCATATATGCATCTTCTCATGAACTAAATATAATTACGCATCATTACACATGGATTGCTCAAACATAACTAAACCAAACCACCCCAAACTTGTTGCTAAAGTCAACCCAATTCTGAGGTGGTTTAACTCAACTTAATCCATACATAATTGTTTCACTTGATGTAAACATACCTGACCGAAACATATAAATGCATGAATTAACTTGATACGTGCAACATGCTGTTTATCAAATGAATTACATGTCTTATTAATAGAAAATCACATGACATAACATGATACCACGCTCATCTAGAGGGCCCTGACACTGTAAATATAATAAATTGACCCTAATGACAACAACTACTCATCCATCACTCCCATAGTTTCGTTTTCTACTTGCTTCCATGAAATACCTACAAAACTGAAATTGATAAGAGTAAGGCAAACAATCGACTTAGTGAGTGAACGTAACACATATCATAAAATAATTTGATGACATATACATAAATAACTATAAAGTTATGTCAAACCTGAGTTCTGAGTCATATATAACTATATGCTTATTTAGCTGTAATGTAACTGAGAACCTGTACATAACTAGAAATTGACACATGGTGATGTAAAAACTACCTATAAATGAAAACATTTCATGACCTTAAAATCACGACATGACCTTTAAACTTTATATTAGACTGAAAACTGTAATATGATTGAGAGTTACTAGAACTGGAAACGTAAGAACACAACTTTAAACTGGAAACGTGTTTTCTTTATAAAACATCAACTTAACTGAAAACTGCACATTATTCTGAACTGTATCTTGTTGTGATATTTTATATCATACCGAAAGTGTACGGTGTCAAGTTTTAGTAAAGATGAGTGAAGAGTGTTGAACCCACAGGGATTCTGTTCAACTCACATTAAGTACTATAATTAGTAAACCTAACTTTATTTAGAAAATAATTAATAAAGATAAAACTAAATAACTAAGATATGAAAATAATTAAATAAGAGAAACCAATACGAGAGAGATTCTAGATTCTGATTTCACCTACCTATCTCATATGTACTTGTCGTGCCAATTAATCATTGTTCAGTTGCATTGTTTATAAGTCAAGAATCCTAAAGTATTCACTCCATCTCCCGAGCAATAGTGAAAATATTATCAATTACAGACTTCGATATCCCTATAAAAATCTAGTAATCAACAACTCATTACGTCTTGTGATTCTGTGTTAACGACTTCAAATGAACTATAGATTCTCTCGAACTCTATAAAACTCCTAGGTTATATTCTCTAGATCTTATTCAAAATCCCTCTCTCCAGAGCGATAGATTCTAAACATACATCATCTCAATTTGTGGCCAACAAACAAGAAGTATTAAACGCAAGAGAATACAAATAAACTGAATCAAAACTTTATATAAATTAAATTAGCAAACAACACATAGGTTCAAGCATTAGTTACATCATCCTCTAGAATTATGGAGTTAGTTCATGACTAAAGATAAAAACAATGAAAATAAGGTCATGAAAATAATGAACATCATTAGAGTTTAAAGAAAGAAACTAGATGATTAAACCCGAATTGAATCTCTTCCTCTTCGGACATCACTGCATTTGTCTCATCTTCTCGCTCTTCAATCCTCCTTCTTGGATCTCTCTAAAATATGTGTTTAGCAATCTTGAGTAGTGTATTAGCCTCCCTCCTAGGGTTTTGGACGAGCTTGTGTATTTATACTAAAGTCTTGGAGTCTTTGTGCATGTAAAACTCTAAAAATTTGTGTTTCTAGGCTCTGCGCAGCGCCGCGGCGCCGGAGCTGTGGGACTTAAGTATGAATGATCCTGAAGAGGCGCTGCAATGTCAGAAGTTAGGCGTCACGATGCCAGTCACTTTTCTGGCGTGCTGATTTCTACACTTTCCGCTCTTTCCGTGTGCTTGTGATGCGTCCGTAAGGTTCCAAAACATGTACAAATGTCCCAAGATCCATGTTCCAATGCTTCCTACAAATAAATCATAAAAGAAACCACAAATACATTAAATGATACAGAATCTTAACAAAATAGTAAGCTAAGAATGCAAGAATAAGTGGGTATAAACCGCACTTATCAAACACCCCCAAAGTTAAGGTTTTGCTAGTCCCGAGAAAAAGACAAAATAAAAAATAAATAAATAAATAAATAAAATTAACTAAGCCACTTTCGTAGGAATCACGATTGCATTTAGCGTATGCAACAAACCTTTAAACCCCTAGGCGGCCCTAGTGGACGAGTTATAGTCTCGTGAGGGCTTACAGTGACGATACCCACAAACGTCATTCACAAACATGTAGTCATGCAAAAATATAAAAATAAATAGTCCCGATAGTTATGCATAATATTGTCCTCAAAGAGTGTTTGTCAATGAAATCAGAGAACTTTCAAAGTACGCAATGCAACTCAAATCCCAGTTCTTGAATAAACTATCTAAGATAGACTCACAATGTGTGTGTGTAAGAGTTCAGTCACAGCTCGACTCATCAGTAAGCCAACTCGATGATTTCATCTCGAAAATTGAGATCTGATGGGTCAAACTAACCTAGATATCTCAAAAGTACTCTGTATTTGCCTATTATGTGCTCAATATGATACAATTCTTTTTTTTTTCCAACACACCTACCTTTTAAGGTAGCATTTCTCCTCATGGTGGTCCTAACACTCGCCCATGGGTAGCTTCACGCTTATCGATTATAGGTGGTTTAGCTTTTTTTTAACCATACCATACATCATAACACTAGCACATTGAGATATATATCTAAGCAAACAGTCATCATCAGCATGTAATTTCTTCAACTAGTCATTTTGCCAACTACCTAGGTTCTTACTGTTGAAAACATATTATTAAGTCCTAACGAGTCTAACCTAGATCACCAACTCAAGGCATCAGATAAAAGTAAATTGGGAACTTATCGTTTCTAAACTTTTATCGAAAGCAAAAAAAATCATCATTAGACTTATGCTTTATTATCTATGACTAAAACAAAAAATAAATATATTATATATATATATATAGCAGGAACTATCACTACATGCACACACCCCCAAACTTAAAACTTGCATTGTCCTCAATGTAAGATAATCATAAAAAACAAGAGTGAGGAACAACACTACCGTGCATGGAGTTTATCAAGCTCTTGCTGGTCATAATTTGGTTGCGGAAGCTTTGTGTGTTTCGTGCCACCTGCATAAATAACATGCAAACTAATAAATAAACAATAGTACACAATAAAAAATATAAAATAAAGAAAATAATAATAAAATAAATACAAGGGTTACGTCCCCGCTAGCGCTAAATTTAACGTCTTTAGCCAGACGCAACCACCCAAACGGTCATGATAGCTTATTCATTTGTATCCACCGACTGTTGTGACAAGAAAAAGATAGTTTGGCGAGTTGTGGCAGTTTATCCAAATGCCCCTTACTGTTGATTGGTCATGGAGGACGCAATCTGCCCAATCTGTGTTTCTAAAGACTTCATCGTTGCCCCTATATTTTCCATGTGTGTCTCTGTTGGATTTCTAAGGTCATCCCAAGATCAATCCAAGCATAAAATAGTGTGAATACTAAAAGAAGTATAACGGAAATATACTCACTTTGATCGGATGTAGGAAGTGTGGAACAAAATTTTGCTCCCTTTCAAATGCTCCAAGCTTCCTTTGAAGTTGATGTGCAAGCTCCAAGCTTTGAGATGGATTCCAAGCTCTTGGGAATGGTTTCCCTATCACCTTAGAATGATTCTTTGTGTGCTAGCACTTGTAAAATTTGCAACAAATCTTCCAAAAACTTCTTGCAAGTTTCGACCAAGGAGAGTGTGAGAGAGAGATGAAGTGGCGTGAATGGAAGATAAGAAAAGAAATGAGTTTTGTAACTTGTTTATTTGATTTTCCAAAAATCAAATGATATACCAAAAGTTTGGTAAATGTCACTCACTTCCTTTCACACTTGTGTGTCTTACAAGCCACTATAATTTCATCACCAAAATCCATCACCAAAAAGTTAGGCAAAGTGATTAGGTGATGTGACTGGTGATATGACTTGTGGGCTCCACTTGATTCAAAATCCGAGTGGGCCCGCAAACACATTCCGGGATCGGGTTCGTTAATTCCGAATTAACGAATTTTCCGTTGCGACGTAATTAAATCAAATTTAATTAAATAATTATGCTTAGCAAAATTACTATTCACGTCGCTTGCGAATTATTTCTAAATTAATTCGTTCGCCTGAATTAAAATCTAATTTTAATTCCGTTATGAAATCTAATTTAATATATCAAATATATTATTTTATCGATTAATTCCAAATTAATCGTTCTCTCTCTTATAATAGTATTTTATCCCAGATAAAATCTCTCCGTAATTAATCCTAGATTAATTATGTTCGAATCATACGTCATCGGTGAATCTTCGGGAAGCGACCCATGAGATCCCTGGATATGTTGGTAGTAAATCCGGTCGTCGGACTATCCGAACACGTGCGTACCTTGTACCACGTTTTTACCAATTTACGAGACATGGTTGGCTTCTAGCAAAGCACCGTGCCTACCCAATTCTCCAGAAATATTATTAAAGGAATATATAATCTATGACAGGTGTAGTATACGTAGTATTGCGTATTGCGATCCAGTATCGGATGTCACATGCAAGGCCTAGGGCTGGAATAGTGTCTGCCCCGTACGAAGCATATATCGGATCACAAGCAACTAGTCTCTTTAATCAGATAATCATGACCTTGTCATATTATCCCAATGGTTGCAACATATTAGAGTACCAGTTCTGTATCCCTGCGTGATCATCATCTCCATATGACTGAAGTGATACTTCCGTCTTGACATCACACCCAATACACTACGATTCTCAATAAACCCAGAAGAGGCGTACACAGAACCTGTTAAAGTCCCGGACGACCAAAACCAAAGCGTATTGATTGTCGCAAGTACTAGCGATGCAAGTCTCAGGTTAAGATCAAATACACCTACCCTGATTCGGATTCCCATAGACACATAGTGATACTACCAATGGGATTCCGAGGGGTCTATCCGAAGCGAAGCTGTTTCCGTACAATCGGTAAACACAACCTCCTATCACACTTGCATAAGTATCTAATACTTAAATATATGAGAACTATGTTGTTACGCTTCCATAACACGCACAAGTGCAATACTAGTCTATTCCGCATTATCGATGTCCAGTCTCGATAATACTACGACTAGGGATATTTAATGATTAAACCTTTATGGATTGATATTGTCTCATATCTAACAAAGTTCGGTTTCTCCGTTCGGACACACCGTTCAATTGAGATGTTCCGGGAGGAGTCCACTGTGAAAGAATACCATATTCTTTTAAGTAATCAAGAAACTCATTGCTTAAGTATTCTCCACCACGGTCCGACCGCAATGTTTTAATACTTTTGATGGTCTGTTTTTCTACTTCGTGTCGAAACTCTTTGAATTTCTCAAAAGTTTTCGACTTGTGTCTCATAAGATACACATAACCATAACGCGATTCATCATCCGTAAAGGTTACGAAGTATTCAT